>JARSSU010026306.1:0-12247 GCA_029619165.1 Eurosta solidaginis
GACAATTCAGCGACACGAACGTTAGAAGAAGGTGTATAAATTTCAGGAATTACCCAGAATTCGTTACAATAAACATAACAATCTACCGTCGTCTATTCTCCGCCACCTTTGGGAATAGACGCACGAGAAACTACTTTTACATTCATTTTTGGGGTGTGACGGCGATAAACAACTTTCACAATAACTGTTTTCTATTTGTATGAATTAAGCGAGGATTGGACTCATTGCTTTTAAATGTACGAAAACAGTGTCACGTTGTTTAAATTATCGCCAAATTATTAAATAACGTTTTTCTCTCACGAATTTGGTTCGGTCTGGTGCCAATAAACTAAACCTAAAGCAAGATTTTACTGCGTGGTATAGATTGCATATTCTACACGAAGCCGTTTTATTAAACTCCGTATGATATTCGTGGGTTCTATTATTAAAACTCGAAAATGGGGTTTTGCCTTGCCTGGTCTATAGGTACTTAGTCCCGGGTGCCTTTTGTATTTTCAAAAGCCATTTTTACATAATCTACAAAAAGAAACTAGTCAAAATTTTGTGGCATCCTATGGGAATAAGTTTTCTGCAAAAAGGAGAGACAATTTTTTCAAATATACTTTTATAAAGATGGTTTTTTAATAAATTAGTTTTTTGTTACTAGTTCTCATGGCTGGGATACCCAGCTACCACTAGTAGTTCTCACGTTTTTACATAATCTACAATTAGAAACGAGTTAAAATTTTGTGGCATACTTTGGGAATAAGTTTTCTACAAAAACGAGAGAAAATTTTTTCAAATATACTTTCATAAAGATGTTTTTTTTTAATAAATTAGTTTTTTATTACTAAAATTAGTTTTTTATTACTAGTTCTCATGGCTGGGATACCCTGGTACCACTAGTAGTTCTCACGTAAATAATAAATGTTTACATTTTAAATTAATAAATAACATGAAAAGGGTTACAAGTTTTCAAATCTTAACACTCAGGACACTTATTCTTAGTATGACTAAGGCAAATTGGTTTTCCACAAGTGCTGCATACTCTATGAACTGCATTGTGGTACCCGGGTACCCAGCCATGAGAACTAAGAAGAAAAATTATTTATGAACAGGACGGTTAAGTTAATAGTTATAAAAATGATCGCATTTCTACATTTTCGAAATTTGCGATATCGGAAAGGTGGACGTGGTTACCACTCTATTTCGACTAATTTCAATACCAATCTACTCTGGGTCCAGTTAAGCCAGCATACCAGAATGCATAAAGACAAAAATTGTATCCTTACTTACTTACTTAATTGGCGCGTAACCATTTAAACGGTTATGGCCGTCCAACAAAGCGCGTCAGTCGCTACTTCTCTCTACCAACCGGCCCCAATTGGTCACACCAAGGGAGTATAATCGTGTTCCACCTGGTCCTTCCAACGGAGTGGGGGCCGCCCTCTACCTCTGCTTCCATAGGCGGGTTCCGATATAAACACTTTCTTGGCCGGAGCGTCATCTCTCATTCGCATAACGTAGCCTAGCCAGCGCAGATGCTGCGTTTTAATTCGCTGGACTATGTTGATGTCTGGGAATAGCTCGTACAGCCCATCGTTAAATCTTCTTCGGTACTCACCATCGCCAACGCTTAGAGGTCCATAAATCATAAGAACAAGATGAACAAAAAAAAATCAAAAGTGAAATTTCGTCCTTCTCCACAGGGGGAAGGACCGCACTGGCGCAAGCGTCCAGGATCGCGTACGCCCTTATTCACTAGGGAGGGCCACGGCAAATGACGGAAAGAGCGACTTGGTGGGTGGCGGCACCAGTATGTCGGCGAAGATAGTTTCGCTGGCTACGGCGAACAGTGACGCGCCTGCTGATGCAGGACACCGAGCAAGCGCCGGAACGGCAACCATTTTTCCCACGGCTCTGGCAGGGGTCTCGCGACCGGCCCCTCTGAGCCAAGGGGAAAGGTGGCCGCAATGTAATTTCTACCGGAGGAACTGTTGCGTTGGTAACGACGAGTCGACTCCCCCTGGACGACAAGTGGGTACCTCGCTGAAATCGGCATTTAGTGATCTGAGGGGCAAACACCAGTATCGAGGCGAAGTAAGTTGCGCTTGCAACGGCGAAAACTGACGCCCCTGCTGTTGCTGGGCACCCGTGAGATGCCGGTACGGCAACTGGTCTCCCCATGGCTACGATAGGGGTCCCACAATCTGGTCACACTAAGCCAAAAGAGGAAGGAGCCACAGATAAGCCATCATTCGGGGGTACGACTGCGAGGCCAAGTACGGGTCGGATCCCGTTCTCGAGAATATGCACACAGTGGATCGTTCCACAGGAACAAAAGAAGGGCTGAAAAAGTCCTCTTAAGATATGAGGGCGTTCCGTTTGCAACGCTGTCAGAGAACGACAGGAATTCAGTGAAAGGGCACGAGCTCTGCTTCCGAATTTTTGGGGTTCTCTGGCAGCAAATGTGGAAAGCGCAGCCCCTTATAAGCGCCAAAGGTCCGACAAGGACATCAAACCCCGACCGAAAAGACATCAAAATCACCCCGCGGTAGCCAAACCCAACTTTGCCAAGGTATCCAAGGGCCAGATTCTCACAGGAATCCTGGACCGTGGAAATAACGTGGTGCCATTCCTAAAGACCAATGGCCGCACATCCGGAATGAAATCGGTAACGCTCTTATCGACGGCCTGATGGAGTTTCCGGGCAGTTCGCCGCGACGTTCTGACGCGGGTTGGTATGAGGACCAGATCAGGGTCCTTGCGTGCGAAGACGCAAGGTCTGTTGCACTGTGCAAGACAGCAGCTGCAAAGCTGGGACAGGTCTATACCAGGTCGAAAATTGAGGTTGCCGACTGGAAGGACAGTTCCAGCAGAACCTGAGAGAGTTCTCAGGATGCTGCAACTCATGAACCCGGCTCTCCCGACGCAGGACAGGAGTGTGATCCAGGTCGAGGACGCTGTATCACCTAACAGGGATGTCGTTTTAGCCTTAAATAAGGAGGTACTCGAGGCCCTTAAACAGAGAAAAGGACAAATGTTTTACGGCCTCGGTGAGGTCGTTATTCACTTATACCTTGTCGACGCACAGCGCGCATCCCTTTCAGTTGCCTCTTTGTACACGGACATCGAGGCACCCGAAGAGGAATCGGAGCTCTTCGACGCAGAAAGCCTGGTGTCCGCCACATCAAATTACACAGGGGATATGTGCAATTTGTCGATGGAGTATACTCTGTTGGATAGCGACAGGGATCACGACGTCACGATGTTGGAGGCAGGGGAGTCTAACCAACACCATGCTGAAGTTGCTACGGATAAACCTCCACAAATGTAAGGCAGCCCCGGCTGCCCTCGTCAGTCGCCTTTCTAAAGGCGACGTCGACGTGGTCCTCATCCAATGGCTCTGGGTGGATAACTCACGTACTTGCGGTTTGGGGGCCATTGGGTTTAAGCAAATGTGAGCTGCAGAAGAAAGTAAAGTTAGACCCTATATTTTGGTAAAGCCTGAGCTAAACATCTTTCTCTCACCTAACTATAGCAATGGCGACGTTACATCGGCCAGCTTTGCAAACGGAGGCACACGCTTAACACTAGCCTTCGTTTATACGCCGTACGATGCAGAGGAACCTCCTCCCCAAAGGACGGTAAAGGATCTGGTGGCCAATCTAAGTAAGGGCCATCTGTTCACTGGTACGAATTCTAACGCCCACCATGTCCATTGAGGCAGTTCCGACATAAACACTCGTGGTGAGTCGAAAAATGCGATTACCTTTTAACAACTACCGTGGTAGTTTGCAATGTAGGTAATGAACCAACTTTTATTACTAACAACCATAAATAAGTTATTGACCTCACTTTTTGTAGCGAAAGCATTTATGGGTGTGTCAAAAAATGGTGTGTTCTTGACGAAACCTCCTTCTCAAACCACCGGTATAGATAGGCGATATTAGAGTTTTTCGTTGATCAGCCCATTACGGGGCGTAACCGACGCAATACAAACTGGGAACTACACAATGAGTTGTTAGCAAGAGTACCCTCACAAAGCCCCTCATCAGCGGAGGAGCTGGAGGATCTGGTAGCAACCTTCTCATTGGCACTCTCAAATGCCCTAGAACAGGCTTGTCCAATGCCTAAACCACGCGGTAAGCGGAAACCTCGCTGGTGGTCCCATGATTTGGAACTAATTCGTTAATCCTGTAGAGGGCAGTTTAACAAAGCCAAAAGCCTCGAAAATGATTCACAATGGCTAGAATACAAAGAAAAAACTAAGGACCTACAAAAAGTCGTGAGACAAGCGAAGACAACTTCGTGGAGATATTTATGCACTGGAGTCAAAAGTGTCGCCGACACATCAAGTGTACGGTCCCTGCTTTCGAACAGGCAAACAGCTATTTGCTTTCTGGCGAGACCAAATGGTACCTGGACCAGCACAGCAGGGGATACGCTAGATCTGCTCCTGGACATACATTTTCTGGGAAACATGCGCAACGCACATACAAAAAAAAGGCTGTAAATACACCCATCACTGAGGAAAGGATTAGGTGGGCAGTTACAAGTTTTAAACCTTTTAAGGCTGCTGGACGAGACGGGAGTGTTCCCGCTCAATTTACCTACTTTTTGAAGATATCAGCCAACTGGCTGTTGCATATATATACCGCTGGCCTGGCTCTAAACTATATTCCGTGTGCATGAAGGACTGCCACTGTCATATTCATTCCTAAGGCAGGGAAAGAATCTCACTACGAGCCGAATGACTACATACCTATAAGTCCATCGTCTTTCGTACGCAAGATCCTAGGGAGGATAATTAGCAGTTTTATTACCACCACTATTGAACCTCATTTCTGGCTATCAACACATCCGTGTTCGAAAAGGATTATTGTCTTGTGGCCTTCCTAGATATTGAAGGAGCATTCAACAATATAAATCAAGACGCTGTTAAAAATGGTTTAACGAATATGGATGTAAATATACTCTTAGTGACTGATTGATCAACTGCTCAGGGGAAGGAAAGTGCTTTCTTCACTGGGGAACATTGATATAACACGTTTTGTCGCAAGGGGCACAACACAGGGTGGTATCCATTCCACTGTACTATGGAGCCTAATGGTAAACTCACTGTTAAGAGATACTCGTTGGGGTAGCGGGAAGATTGTGGCATATGCTGATGATCTAGCGATTGCTTACAGAGGCAAGTTCCCTCAAACTTTACGTAACTTGATGCAGGTAGCATTATGAGAGGTTTCCCTATGGGCCTCCCGATGTGGACTCAGCGTCAATTCCGACAAAGTTGAGCTTGTCTTATATACCAAACGATACAAAATACTATCGTTAAACCTACCAGAACTAAATGGTGTGCGCCTAAGCCTGGCAGATAAGGCCCAATTTCTAGGCGTAGTTTTGGATAAAAAGCTCAACTGGAAAGATAACGTCATTAAGCGACAAAAGAAAGCTTACATTGCACTTTATACGTGTAAAAGGGCCATTGGCAAAAAATGGGGACTCACGCCGAACATATGCAGATGGATTTATACCCCGATTTACCGACCCATGCTGCTGTATGGGATAGTTGTATGGTGGTCAGCCCTGAGAAAGGCGTCAAACCTAAACTTGTTGGGTAAAGTTCACAGATCTAGCATGATCAGCATAAGCGGTGCTCTGAGAACAACGTATAGGGAAGCTCTTGATATCATCTTGACATCCTTCCATTGGATCTGGCTGGTTATCGATCAGCGGCAATGTCAGCCCTGCGCTTAAGGGAATTGTCCTTTTGGAAAAAAAGACCATAGGATACTCTAGTATACTAAACAAATACAGTTTTCATCCTCCCAGCACGGATCGCTGTGCGATCACAACAGTTGCGGAAACCGACTACATGATACACATTCCCAGTAGGGATGATTGGACGGAGTCGTATAGGTGCCTTGCTTGTGACGGCAGCATTTCCATATACACGGATGGCTCTAAGCTAAATGGTAGAGTTGGGGTGGACTATTCTCGAGGGATCTTCACCTCCGGCTCTCCTTCAGACTACCCGATCACTGCAGCGTATTCCAGGCAGAAGAAACACAAAATATCGGCAAAGAAATCTATCGGCTCCTATTCTTTCAATTCTGAGCTAACACTGTCGCCGGTATATTCAAGATATGGCCCAACAGAAGCGTGTACACCTCACGTGAGTCCCTGGATATATGGACATCGATAGAAACCGCATTGCAATGAACTCGCTAGGCAGGGTACCACCAGGCAGATTCTTCCTGGCCAAGAACCCTACGGTATTCTCCTTGTCACATGCAAGCTAATGCTAAAAGAGAACATCCACCGTTAAGCCGACGAAAGACGGCTACAAACACCGGTGTGTCGGACATCGAAGGAAACCTGGCCAAAATGGGACCCTAAAAGATCGCGTCACGTGTACAATCTAAGTAGGGATACAATTTCCATGCTTGTGGGGACACTAACTGGGCATTGCCTTTTAGGCAACCATGCGTAAAGATTAGGAGCTCCTTATCGTCGATTCTTTAGGAGTAGAAAAGAGCATGAGGGGGAAACGGTGGTTCATCTAATCTGCAACTGCCTGGCACTAAGTAGCGCACGTCAGCGCTTTCTGGGTGCTCCATTTCTAGATAATCTGAGCCAAGTGGTGGATCGTGAATTCAAGGACCTGGCAGTTTAAAAATGTAGATATTTTGATACGAATTTCAGAAAAACATGGCGGTAAATGTATGAAATAGTGTTTTCAAGTTTTTGGTCTGGTAGTAAGCTCTTGCTTTTCGCATAATCTAGACCCGAAATTGAAAGTACATATTAATAAATTGAAAACAAGTTATGAGGACTTGGAAATTAATATTACACCTAAAGTTCATGCTGTAATTGAACACGTGCCTTAAAAAAAACATGGAAAAGGACTCGCTTTTTGGAGCGAGCAAGCTTTTGAATCTGTGCGTACAGATTTTAAAAAGACGTGGCTTAAGTACAATGTTAAAATATCTCATTCAGAATACTCGAGTCGTTTATTGAGATCAGTTTATCTAAATCGGTTTTTTCAAAGTGGGTCATTTACCGATACTGTTAATTTTCAAACGGTGTATATAAAATGCAAGGAAAATCTTCATACTAAATTCCAATATGGCAATCTAAGTTGTTTGCTTATGCTGGAAAAATTTAATCAAAAATTGCAATATGAAACTTTTGTGTGTAGTATGCAGTTATGCATGCCTTAAATGGACATGGGTCATGAAAAAGCTCCTTAGATAGCAATACAAGATAATACATCGGTTCTAACTTGTACGGCCTTTTAGCGTCATAGGTAACATGGATAGGTGTTCGCCGCTATCTAAGGGTGAAAAATATAAGGATGAAATAAAGCATTTATAGCAATTAGTGAGCACCCCTATAAAATTTTCGCCAATTTAATCCACATGAGCCGCCATCAGCGTAAAGGGATTTGGTACCACATCAAAAACACAACCATAGGCACCACAATCATCAAACGATCGTCACACCGACCAAACACTAATCATTGCATTCTACACTATATGGAAACTGGTTTGTTTGCAGATGTTTGGTGTAATTTAGGGTTTTTACCTACTAAAGTAGCAATTTAGGCGAACTCGCACCCAATCTAGGAGGTTCCAGTTTGCTATTTTTGCCCGCATTTATCACTATTCTAAGTCCCCTACCAGCTGAGTTATAATTCAGGTTTTTTAAATGTCTACTAATGTCGATTATTTGTTACCGGAATAAATCAATGACACTAACAGTAACCGTATTTATTTTTGCATTCTTATTTTTTAAAATTTTTGCCTCGAAGTCAGCTTTTACTTTTAGCTGGAAAGTTTTTTCCGTTAACATTTGCCATCCGCTCTAAAATTCCAAGAGCTTCTTCCAACCGACCCCTCATAAGCAGCCATCTAGGCGATTCTGGCATTACAAAAATATAGCCAAAATACAAATGAAATGGCATGGAAGTGTAATAAGAAAGTTTTTACCCAATCGCGTTCCAAATACGTAACCACTGACAACAGCATAATGCTCGATGTATAAAAAGTGCATGTCATTACGGTAACGAATGATCGATAACTTTCGCCAACGAGCTCCAGAGCTATGAAAATAAACAAACATACATACTTATAAAACAATTAAGGAAGTCTAAGTTCGGTCGAAAACAAATATTATATACCCAGCGTTGAGCTCTCACGTATATATTAAGGATATATTTGAAGAGAAATGTCACGAACATCTAGTGATATTAAAGCTTATATGTAGTGCATACCTATGTATACAACGATTTAACACAGTTAAGCACGTTGGTACGTTGGAAAGTCAAAGCGATGCGGGAATTTTGGCAAGAAGTGTATTTGGTAACATGATTCTGAAAAATGACCTGGAAATTCCTCCCCCAGATAACCTTCCAGGTAAAGTGTTTATAACAGACAAGGTTTCAGTTAATTGATGTCATATTTCAAACAGGTACGAAATATTTCCATATTTTTTCGTCGGTGACAGCGCATTTCCTGTTAAGCCTAATCTCATGCGCCCTTACCTTGGTCGAAATTTGTCACCCGCCAAACGAATTTATAACAAACGGTTATCCTCCGTTCGAGCGCACGTTGAAAACACCTTTGGAGAGTTCTTCATACAACGATTCATGTTGCTCCAGAAAATGTGGACCAAATTGTTTTAGCAACTATATTTTTGCTCAATTATTTAATGCTTGCCAGAAGTAGTAGATATTTCGATCCGAAAAGAGCCAGCACTGATGAAAATGGGAATCTCTGTTGTGGAAAACTTTAAACAAGAGTGACATCTATTCGAGTTCCTCATTCCAATCGATCAACAAATGAAGCATTTAGTTTGAGAGAGGAAACAGCAGAATACTTACTAGAAAGGCCAATGCGATCTGTGTGAAATCGGCAAACGTAACATAAAATTTTATTTTATCCTTCATTGCGGACATAGCAAATTTTTTTTTACCAAAATTTATATTGTTACGAATATTAGCAACACTAAGGGGTACTGTCATCTCTAAGCGATGCTAAGCAGTGACTTGTATGCACATCAATAGATCAATCATTATGTCTACACATATGTACGTACACGAAGCGGAGAAGAGACACACAAACACATGCAGATATCTTATCTGAGATGCTCCCAAAAGTATGCAATTATAATTGTGGAATTGTCGCTCACAAATACACGCGCTATACACGTGCATCTGTAGTTATAATTTTATAGTTGATAACTAACTAGTAAGTTAAGGAAATGGAAGCGCCTAGAAATATATGAACGAGGAAAACCGCACAGTATAAAAGCAGCAACAGTAGAGGCGCGAGAATCAGTTTCTTTTAAGCAAGCTATTGATTGTGAAGTATCAGTGTTATTGTGAAGTAATTTAATAAAGGCCATTTTGCATTATTAAATATTGGAGTTATTTATTCAACAGTTTAGCGATACGAATGTTAGTAGAAGGTTGCGAATAAGAGGAATTGCAGCAAATTCTTTACAATTGGTGTCAGAAGAGGAATTGTTGAATGAACTTCAGAGGACAACAAGGACATTGCAAAGTTAAGTGAATTGAAGATCCAGCAATTGAAGAAGGAGTCGGAGAGCCGTGGATTGAATACAACCGGCATTAAACTTGAACTTCAGGTACGACTACGAGAGGCAATGGCATTAGCAGGAATTGACGTGGAAGATTATGACTTTCATCTTGATGGCGATGAGACAACAAAATTGGAGGAGAAAAATTGAACATCGCAGATAGTTACGAGCACAGACTTGAACACGATATTGGCTGCAATATCTGCATAAACATCGACAGTAACATCAATGTCGTCGCAAATGTCATCTCAACTGGAAGAACAGAAGACACATATGCCATCTCAACTAGAATTCCAGGAGAACCATATAACATCCAAGATGGAAACTCAACTGGCATCCCAACTGGAATCGCAAGAGACACGCATCATCTCAGATCTCCACATAACTAGAAGAGCAGGAAGTCCGTTTATCATCGAAACTGGAAGCGCATATGGAAGAAAAAACTAACCCAGTTTCATGAAGGCTTCAGTGGTCGACAGGATAAAATAGAGGCAGAGATGGATGCTTTGAAAGATAGGATCCAGGAATTACAATTGAACAGCCGAGTTATTTCAACGTCTAATCCGAAGGTAAAAACTCCATCTTTTGACGGTTCTGTTCCTTTCCGGGTCTTTAAGCTACAGTTTGAGAAGACCGCAGCAGTGAATAACTGGAATGTTGAAGAGAAAGTTGTGCACTGTTCATGGCATTGAAAGGGCCTGCAGCTGAGATCTTACAAACCATTCCAGAGGGCGAACGGAATTGTTATGAAGCATTGATCGGCGCTCTAGAGAGACGATACGGAACCGAGCATATGAGACAGGTATACCAATGGAGTTACTGAACCGCTTCCAGAGGCCTGGTGAAACATTGCAAGAGTTTGCGTCGGATGTTGAAGGGCTGGCACATTTAGCGAATGCGGACGCACCCGTGGAATATACCGAAAGGGTAAAAATTCAGAGCTTTATTAATGGAATACGGGATATCGAAACGAAGCGAGCAACATACGCAAACCCAAACCTACATTCACAGAAACGGTATCAGACGCTCTGATTCAGGAAACAGCGTCGCTTCTTTGTAAGCCAGTTTTCAAAGCACGCAGTGTGGAAGTAGAAAGGCTAGAGTGGCTAGACGCAATTTTAGAAGCTTTAAAAGGAATGCAGCAGAAAAATAATGGTGCAATCAAATGTTTCAAGTGCGGTAACTCAGGTCACATTGCTCGTCATTGCAGCACCGGTCCTGGTAGTTCCAACTTGGGTGGCCGTAAACGCAAAGCGGGAGGAGATGAGCAACAGCGTGCCAGATGTAAAAATCGGGAGCTAGCTCCAGCTGTATAATGTCCTGTGATATGTGTCTCGCAAATTGGAAGAAAATCGAGTAGTCTTAACGTCAAAGGAAATGTGGATGGCAAAGAACGTGTACTGACTGTCGATACGGGCGCATCTCATTCCTTGATCCGATCTGATTTGGTCAACAGGAGAGTAAAGCCATTACCTGGAGCAAGATGGCGTACGAGTATAGTACAAGTCCAGGGAGAAGTGATATGTGAAGTCTTAATTGGGGAGGTCATGGTTCTACACAAATTCATTGGAGCGGAGATTATTGATGAAGTCATATTGCGAGTGGACTTCTTAGTTGACCATGACATCGGGATCGACATGCAGAGAAGGATTATGCGTTATAAGAACCAGGATATACCACTTAACTTCAGTTTGGCAAAAAGGTTTAGTAGTAATCGAGTACTGGTGGAGAAGACTCGACAAAGACAACGAAAGTCAAAAGCAAATGTTGATGGATCGAATGGGCCAAATAAAGCGGAATCAAAAGTACCTGCGAGAGAAACACTGGCATTGACAAAAACAAATGGACGCAGAAAAACGAAGGAACGAATTTTCCAGAAAGAATGCAAGGGTGGTTTCAAGCCAGCGCGCACTATTCTTGTGAAACATCAAGACGATACTGATGATACAAAGTCAATCCGTCAAGATAAAGCTCTGCGAAGTAGTTCTTCATTGGCCAAAGAACAGAGTGTGAGGGAACGGCCCAGGGTAATGAGTATTAAGATGAAACACTGGCATGACAAGAATTTTAATCCCGAAGATTTCTTGTAGGGAGATTTGGTACTGCTATACAACCCTCACCGGCGGAAAGGTGTTCCATCCAAATATCGGTGCAGTTGGGAAGGCCCGTACAGAGTTGTGAAGAGGATCAGTGATGCCATCTACCGCATACAAACAATTGGGAAACCACGAAATAGAAGGGTGGTTCATTTGGATAGGCTAGCAGCGGTTAGATAAAAAGAGAGTTTGTCTGATCGGGACAATCAGCGACTTAGGTGAGGGCAGTTTTACGAATATTAGCAACACTAAGGGGTACTGTCACCTCTAAGCGATGCTTGAAGCAGTGAAGTGTATGACACATCAATAGATCAATCATTATGTTACACACATGTACGTACACGCAGCGGAGAAGGGACGCACAAACACATGCGAGTATCTTATCTGAGATGCTCCAAAAGTAGCAATTATGCTTTTATATAACCAGCCTTTTGATGTGATGTGTCACTCACAATACACACGCATATGAGTAGCTATACACGGTGCATCTGTAGTTCTAGTTTTATGGTGATAACTAACTAGTAGTTCTGGAAATGAAGCGCCTAGAAATATGTGAACGAGGAAAC
>JARSSU010026307.1:0-26477 GCA_029619165.1 Eurosta solidaginis
AGTGCCATCGACTCGCGAACTATGTGCTAAGCTTCAATTCTCTGGATCACCGAGAAGTTAGTTAAAAGTAGATAGCAAAATTTCTATTTTAAAATTAATTTTCTGTATATCTCGATCCGTGCGCCACCTAGCGGATTTTTTTTACTTGCATTATAATGTCTCCCAGATCTGAACTATGCTCTAAGTATCAAGTGTCTAGCTCAACGGGAAGTTACCGAAAAAGACTTCCGTGGGTCAAAAATTCGTATGGAAATGAGGGGACAAACATGAAAGCGACTTAATATAAAGGTAAAAAAAAATGCAGAAAAAAGTGAAAGTGATTAAAGTTTATCTCGCACCGAAAGTGTTCCTATTGTTAACCGCCTGTGAAAGCAAACCAAATGGAGACCACCTCCGTGTTGGAATTATTTTTTGAAGGAGGTCCTTGGCGTGTTCGATGGACTTCAGTAAAGGTGAATGGTGCGATGATCCTCTGTGGTTTTGCGCCTTGTGGCAGACGGTATAAGTGCCGCAGCGGACCGAACTTATATTCGGCAAAGGAGTGTCACGCAGGAGCGTTCCACAAAGGAGTGTAACAATCGCTGAACAAAGACTACCCACTAGTCAGTTAATGGCTTTGATTATACCCGTGGAAAGGTATTGCTATGTTAAGAGCCGACTAAAGTTTAAAAATCGAATTGTAATCATGACCGTAGGGGCTATCGCATAAGTTATTCAAGACCTGCCACGCTCCGAAAATACTCGATAAGGTAATGAAATTTCGATCACTCTGCCTACTGAAACAGCTGGCTATAAAAAGCACATACTGTATGTGTTCAGATACTTACTCTTCGTGGCATTGGTAGAGACATCACAACAAGCGTCGCCTTAGATGAATGCTCCACAACTAGCTCATGTATGCGTAACTGACGATGAGTCTTCTCTTCCAACGAGTTTAGCTCTTCTTCGATGTGACGCATCTCATACGTCGAACTATGACAATAACTTTGTATGAGCTGCCTATGTTTTACCATCGTTTCCATGCGTGGCCTTGTGTTTAGGCCTTTGAGCATTATTAGCTCGGAATATTTAATACGGAACTTTTTGAGTAAATTTGCCATGCTGTGGAAAATAGAGAAGTGTAAATATAAATTATTAAATTTACTTCGTAATTAACTATATATTAAGCTCTATACTAATTGAAAGTTCAGCTCTTATTGAGCAGGAGGTCATGCAGTTAACTCTAGTGCCTCCTGAATGTGAGAATTAAAATATTTGTTACTAAAATTTAGAGGAGCTTTCCCGGAAGGTCTCCAACTCTTTGGCGTTCAACAAACTCACTAATCCCTTGGATTCACTTGAGAATGAGGAAGATGGCTGCATGGAAATGCATGTTCAAGAGATTTCGGAGTACCAGAAGCCAGTACAGCGTCAGTTACTATGAACTTGCTGACACTGCATGTGCTTGAAAGAGCCAAGTCTTCCTCTACCTGCCTCGCCCAATTCATCTAGGCCTCCCAATTCCCGTGCTTCCGAATACAGGTATCTATAGATATTGTGACGAATATTAGCAACATTAAGGGATACTATCATCTCTAAGCCGATACTAAGCAGTAGTATAACAAATCAATCATTATGTCTACACATATGTACATACAAGCAGCGGAGAGATACGCACAAACACATGCATATATCTGAGATACTCACAAAAGTATGCAATCATCGGTGGAACTATTACTCACATATACACGCGCATATGTCTATGGATATACGCCGCCGAAAACGCCGCCGCCGCCGCCGATTTTGGTCGTTTTTCGCACGCCGCCGCCGAATGTCAAAAATATCGGCGTGGCGGCGCGGCGTCCGGCGCGTTACTATATTTTCTACTGTTGTTGTTGTTGTTGTAGCAATGCTCGCCCCACCTAATAGCCGCGACCGATCACAAATTGTCATCAATATCCTCTAACGGGAGTCCAAGGAAACTTACCGTTTCAACAGGGGTGGACCATAAGGAAAGGGGTGTTAGAGGCGTTGGTTCCACATTACAATTGAAGAGATGGTTGGTGTCATGTGGGGACACATTGCAAGCGGGGCATACATTTTGTATGTCGGGGTTGATTCTGGATAGGTAAGAGTTTAACCTGTTACAGTATCCAGAACGAAGTTGAGCAAGAGTGACGCGTTTCCCTGGGGAGCATGCGTTCCTCTTCTGCGAGTTCTGGATATTTTTCTTCAAGTACTGGATTCACTGGGCAATTCCCGACATAAAGGTCCGACGCCTGTCTATGGAGTTCACCAAGGACCTGCTTGTGTTTTTCCGCTTCATACGGCTGGGTTCTCAGGTGCCGTATTTCCTCAAAATGCTTACGGAGATGACTCCTTAGGCCCCTAGGCGGTGCTGGTTCGTCAATCAGATGTCTGTTGGGATGCCCAGGTTTCTGGGTATTCAACAGAAACTGTTTGGTCAGCATCTCATTTCTCTCCCTGATGGGGAGTATTCTCGCCTCATTATGCAGATGGTGTTCTGGGGACATAAGAAGACAGCCCGTGGCGATTCTGAGAGCAGTATTTTGGCAGGCCTGTAGTTTCTTCCAGTGGGTGGTTTTTAGGCTTGGCGACCATATGGGTGACGCGTAGCACGTAATCGGCTGGCTAATTGCTTTGTATGTGGTCAAGAGCGTTTCTTTATCTTTTCCCCAGGTACTGCCAGCAAGGGATTTGAGGATTTTATCACGGCTCTGAATTCTTGGAACAATTGCGGTTGCGTGCGCACCAAAATGTAGATCCTGATCAAACGTCACACCCAAGATTTTGGGGTGTAGGACAGTCGGTAGCGTAGTGCCATCGACGTGGATGTTCAATATGGTCGACATTTGGGGCGTCAATGTTGTAAATAAGGTCGCAAAAGATTTAGTCGGTGACAATGCCAGGTTTCGCGAGGCGAAAAAACTGGAGAGATCAGGGAGATAGCCGTTTATTTTATTGCATAGCTCATCGATCTTTGGGCCTGGGCCTGTGGCCATTATTGTGCAGTCATCGGCGTAGGAAACGATTGTGACTCCTTCCGGTGGTGAAGGTAGCTTAGATATGTAGAAATTAAACAAAAGCGGGGATAGGACACCACCCTGTGGCACCCCTTGTTTAATTCTCCTCTGTTTTGATGTTTCGTTTCTGAATTGCATCGATGCCTGCCGACCACCCAGATAATTTGCGGTCCACCTTTTAAGACATGGGGGAAGGGTAGACCCTTCCAGATCTTGCAGTAACGAGCCATGGTTGACCGTATCAAAAGCTTTTGATAGGTCTAACGCTACGAGTACTGTTCTATGGTGGGGATATTGATTCAAACCGCAATTTATCTGGGTGCTTATGACATTTAGCGCGGAGGTAGTGCTATGGAGTTTTCTGAAGCCATGCTGATGAGGGGCTAGCTGCAAATGTGCTTGGAAATAAGGGAGCAAAATGGCTTCAAGCGTCTTTGCCACTGGCGATAGGAGAGATATCGGACGATATGACTCACCTACGTTAGCTGGTTTCCCAGGCTTTAGTAGCGGACCACCTTGGCCATTTTCCATTTCTCGGGTATGACAAAGGTGGAAAGAGACAGGTTGAAGACATGCGCTAAATATTTGAAACCCTCTTTCCCTAGGTTTTTAAGCATCGGCAAGGCTATGCCGTCTGGGCCCACTGCTTTGGATGGTTTAGCGCGACCAATGGCGTCCTCAACCTCTCTAGCGGTGATGGTAATTGGTGACGCGCTGAGTTTGTGTTTATGTGCGTGTCTATTGGCTCTCCGTCTATCTTTGTCGACCGTAGGATGCATTATATATTGTCGGCAGAAAGCGCTCGCGCATTTTTTCGCATCCGATAGCACCTTATCGCCAAAGGCGATGGAAACTTTGTCTTTGTGCTTAGTCGGATTCGATAGGGACTTTACATTGGACCAAAGTTTACCTACACCGGTAGAGAGGTTACAACCTCTTAGGTGCTCTTCCCATTTCGCCCGGTTGTGTTCGTCCACAAGCAATCTGATGCGTTGGTTTATATCCCTTATTTGGGGGTCGCCTGGATCGAGCTGTCTTATAAGGTCGCGTTCCCTCGCTAAGCTCGCGGCCTCCGCCGGGAAGTGGGGCCGGATTTCGGGAATTCTCCCGGCGGGAATGAAATGTGCCGAGGCGGATTCAATGACCTTACGGAAGGCACGCTCCCCTTGGCGGGCATCAGTCGGGATAGGGAGGGCAGCAAAGCTGCTGTCTGTTGCAGATTTATATTCTTCCCACTTTCCTTTTTTGAAGTTTATGAAAGTGCGTTTTTCGGTGACGATGAAGTCGGCGGTACGCTCGAACGAAATAAGTATGGGCAGGTGGTCGGATGCCAATGTTACCATCGGCTGCCAGTTGACGCAGTTTACGAGTTCTGCGCTCACGATTGAGATATCTGGCGAGCTATGACAGCTTCCTACCATACGTGTGGGGGCGTCTCCGTTTATTGTGCAGAACGTCGTTTCGTCTATTTGATCCGCCAACATCTCACCCCTACTGTCCGCCCGCAAGTTTGAATGCCATAGGTCGTGATGGGCATTGAAATCGCCTAAGATAATGCGATTGTTGCCAGTGAGTAAGGCCTCGATATTAGGGTGGTATCCACTGGGGCAACAGGTGACAGGAGGGATGTAGATGTTGATGATTTCTAGATTTGCATCGCCTGACCGGACAGATAGGCCTTGACGTTCTAAGACATTGTCACTGCGGTCGATGCCAGGATCAAATATATGATATTGCACAGAGTGGTGCCATTTATTGTTCATGTCGAAAATTGGTCGGATATGGTCGAAAGTGGTATCAACGGATGCGCATCACTGCCAGTTATAAGAAACTAATTGCGAAATTTAACTCTTTATAACTATTCAAAAGTTATTTAAAATAATAGGCGCTTTCGATGTCAGCTTAACACGGATTTTGCATCACCCAATTCAGCAAGTTATTAAAACAAAATACTATATGAAAAGTTATATAATAAATTTATATGCTCACTTTGCATTTTTGAAAAAATTAATAATGAACAATTAATTCAAATAAAATGACCCAAAGCGAACATGTTTTTAAATTGTCCTCAAGAATAAGCGAAATCAGTGATGCAAAATCCTTTAGTAGGTTCTAGGGGCATAAACACTCCTTTGAAATTATTCTTACCTCATACTTAAGTTGAGGATATATGTACCTCTGAGAAGGGTTTGAAAAATCACTAAGTCTTGCATTCAAACATCTGTTGTTTATTTTCGAATCTATACAATAGCGTCTGAAATGTTAATTTTGATTTTCACATTTCATCCTTCAACAGCCAAGTCTCCCGGTTTGACATTTCCTAAAGTTGGCGGCCCTATCCAAAACTAGTCCCTTGGAGTTAATCACATTGATTATAGCCTATCAACCAAGTTTAAATATCACCTACACGTTACGGATCCTTTTACAATTGTGAATACGTAGGCACATATATCTACCAGGTGAGGCTTTTTCCTTCGCAAGAACACTCAAAGTGGTGAAGCAAAAGTTTTCCCAAGACAGTGGAACTAATGAGCGTCTGTGATACTACCCTAACGTAGTGGACATTCGAACTTGTCTGAAAACTGAAGCTACGCGGTCATACATAATGAGCTCCTCTATCGTAAGGCCGGAAAACAGTAGTTAACAACTTTCAACTTAAAATCCGTCGACTTTCATTCTAAATTTGATTTAACGAAGACTATTGAAATCTATGTTGTGAACACAAACGTCTGCAATCTTTGGTCTACATTTCAAAATTTTATCCAGGGTCCTTGTAAAATTTTAATTATGTAGATGTGCCGAGGATTATACGATTTTCAACCATGACGCAATGACATCCACTTAGACTGCTTATGATTTCGAGGGCGGCATCTTTGGCCGAATAGTCACTCCCTAGCGTTTCAAGGTGTAGCTCGGCAGCATAGCGCGACAAAAGCATCCGTTGGAAAGTCTTCGGAGCTACACCTAGACCTTCTAGGAAAGTGACGTCAACGAAGGTATGAGTTCGAAGTCGCAGTCCTATAGCTTCTGTACTGGCATATGGTGTGAGGCTCAGGAGGCGTGGTAGCGACTGGTGGTAGGGATTCCTACTGTTCGCACATTGGAATTTGTAGCTCTTAAAAACAGCCGAAAAAACTGGAGGCGCCCTGTGCCACGATAGTCATGAGTATTAATAGACCATTCATAGCAACCCTAAGTCGCCTTTATGCGTGACCGACAGGGAGCGACAAATGATTTAAAGAAATTGTGTTCGCGACGATTATTAGGAGTTAACCCTAGGTGAAACTACGCTTTGCACGAGATATACAGGCAAAAGTGTGACTATTTTATGTATCTTTATTTCTTTTCAGCAGACGCAGCAGTACCAATTCCAAAGACCGGGGTTAGGTTCGTAGCCTCTCTGGAGCATGCGAACGAGGGACAATCCCATCGCAAGGAGCTACTCCTGAAAGTTTTTGAACGGTCTGCGAGATTTTGATGCAAAAACCCCGGATCTTTCCGAAATGGCCAACACGTTGATTTCCTTAAATACATATAAACAAACCCTTTCCTAAATATTATTTTTTTAGATAGAAAAATCAAGCTTTTAAAGTAAGAACACCGGCGTACCCCGCCCGCCGCCGATAAAGTGATCGGCGTAAACCTCTAATGCGAGAAGCTATAATCGTGCATCTGTAGTTTATAGCTAATAACTAAGTAGTAAACTCTAGAAGAAGAAACGCCTAAAAGTATGCGAACGACACAGCAGAGAGTATAAAAGGAGCGAAAGCTGAGTAAGCATGAATCAGTTTGATTTAAGCACGCTATCAGTTGCGAAGTATAAGTGTTATTGTGAAGTATTTTCAAAGTAGTCTAATAAAGACCATTTTGCATTATTGAAAATTGGAGTTATTTATTCAACAGTTTAGTGATACGAACGTTAGTACAAGGTTGCAAATAGGCGGAATTTCCCTAAATTCGTTACAATATACTTTCTGGGACAGAGCGTCTTCGACCATTGGCATACCATGAACTAGCCAGCTAGTCTTGGTGCTTTTATTTCTTGCACTCATAATAACTAACAATCGGTCGGCAACACGGGCAGGGTCATACATCTTTCGGAGAACTTTTTCCTCGAACACTCCCAGGGCCGTACCATAATCTCTCGACACAATCAGCCATACATCAGGGCAGTTTAAAGCGAAATGTTTGTTCATCAAGAGAGGGCTTTACTTTTAAATTGCATACTCAGAGCTGACATTCCTTAATTCGATAGTCGACACTCGTCTGTTCGATACCTCAGCTCAATATCGAACTTGCTATTTACAAAATGGTTTATTAGTCCAATAGATAAGATTTAGAGTGAAAAATAAAGAAATTTTTTCTAACTTAATTCTTTATTTAGCGTTTAACCGTTCAAAAAAGGTTAGCTTTTCAACAATAACGCCAGTCTCCTCCACTTTTTGCACCAAGAAGAACATACAAGGAATCGTAGATAAGCTCCACTAGGCCTTTCCAACATAGGCCAGGCCTTCCACTTCCTCTGTTTCCATAGCGGCTTTCGATAAGAACTTTCCTTTCAATTTACACAAATTCGCAGTAAGGCTGCGTGTGTCATTAAGTAGAAACTGTCCTACAGCCCTTATATTCCGTTTAACCCCAATCTCTCTTATGCTCTTGGCATAAGGTGTCAGGAGGACAAGGATTTCCTCAGCTAAGGTCCAAAAGGAGACAAGGCGACTCTGGTGCTTTGAGTTTTTTTGCCATATGTAAAGGGGGTTGGTTTTTGATCCCTCTCAACTTCACTTAGTTTTTCAATATGGATTACGTAAGAAATATCTGGAACATACGCCCTCCCAACCTAACTCAACCTTGTATTGGGCTACCCATTTTCACTTCACCTAACGTTATAGTTCGCATCAGCTATTTGTCTTCCAATAGTACATACTTTTTCTCCTCCATCTCCTCATCTTTGCCATGACTCAATGCAAATACGCGTAATTTACAGTTTTGGTAGTTTGAACGCAGCGATAGGATATATGGCAACAACATGGTAAGACCTTTAAAAGCAGAGAACAAATGAAATACAAATATATGAAAATATTATTTCCACCTCTATCTTACTACATTCGGAGTTGTGTACTTACCACCATCGTCATAAAGCCAAAATACGTCAATACTGCCTTTTGGTTGTTTGCGTAAGAATACTGTCACTGCGTCGAGTACATCCTTTGACACTTCGGATCCACCTTTTGTAAGATACTTGATACCGTCATCATCACTAACGGTATATTTGCGAGAGCTTGTCATATTTGGCATAGAAGGTGCTTGTGATACCGAAAATGAATTCGTACTATCGATGCCGGCTAAGTTTAAATTTGAGTCAACATGTAGCAGCTCTGAGGCTGCATTTGCTCTTGGCACCAATGCATTTGTGTAACCTAATTCGTTGGCATTATGTACATGTCGACCATTGCTAGGAATTGCAGGATTCAATTCCGAAAATTCCAGTCCATTTGGTAGACGTAAAATGACGACACCCATACGTTGAGAAAATGCGTTACTAAAATGGAAGGGTTAAGTGAGAAAACGTCTTAAAAAGAAAAGTTGTGTAGGGTTGTGGAACTCTCAATTGACATCAGAATCATTGTGGAGACTAATGAAAACGCTAATCTATCTGAAATATATCGGGAGTTTTGTTCGCACGCTTGATGGGGTATTTACCGAACCTTGTTTGATGGTATAGAAGAAAATAATCTGCCGACTGGAACGGTGGGCCTACCTAATTAAGGCTCCTGCCAACTATCTAAACCTGAGCTCGGTGATCACTCATAAACGACCTGAACCTGCATATTCGGCTAAAACATTTTCGAGTAACAAGGGACCTGTAATCTTTTTCTTGCGCAGGCATGGACAATCTTAAGCCGTTTTTACAACCATGCGCAAACACAATGACCCTCAGACAATTCCAATCAGCTACTGTGTTTTGTCGGATCCGCAGTGGCGCGCGAGTAAAATTGGCAAATCATCTGACAGCCTACGGTGTTTAACGCCAAGAGCCAAGTCACTAATAGCCTACGAGAAAGACCTAAGCGTCCAAAACTATTATTTGTTATTATCTACCAATGGGTAATAGGCTAAAGCGGTCACGTTGCTCGAACAATGATCAAGGGTTGGTCGTATATGACGAAAGAAAAGAAGACATTGTTTCTTTATTTTTTCGTAGTTCCCATATAACTTGCACTGCAGCTCCTAGTTTGATGGACACGATCTGATGTTCTCTCAGGTGGCGAAAGGGTGCCCATAAGCAACGATCTGACAGGAATTGCTGTCTCCGGCTTATTGAGTCTATTATAAACCAGATTTTTACGATATGCCAATCCTGGAGAAGTCCCTTCTCTTTGCCGACTGCAAGCGTGATCTGGAATTACCTGTATGCATCTTTGTCTGAATTTGAGTTTCCAGCCTAGGCTTTAAACAGACGAATCGCAATCGTGTGTGGATTAGGAGGCGAATCAAGTGGGTCTCGCGGTGAAAGATGACAAGACAAAGTAGCCATGTCACTTTAAACTGATATAAACTCTAAACTGCCAAGAACTTCCGACGGACTGAATGGTATAGAATACTCAATATGGTCATATTAAATCGTTTTCCGGGATGGTCGGGTTAGTACTTTAATGCTGCTTATTAACAGAACGTACCGGATCTATATCCGACAAAAGAACATCCTACCAACAACAATAAACACAGGCATGAGAGTTAACTAGACGACCCAAGGCTCGAGATGTGATATGCGAGCATTCTAGATGATTGTAGTGAGATCAATGTGTAGAAATTGATGCTCTACAGTTCTATAAAAGCCGACGCAATGCAAATAATGGCGATTGTAACTCGCTGTAAGTGAAGTATTGTGAAGTAAGATAGTGTGATTAACTTGACAAAGCAGTGAAATGAACCGATACCAATAAATCAAGAAATCATCAAATTCCTCACAACTCGTTAATCTTTCTACACGATACCAAAATATTTCTTAAGTCTATGGGAGAAAAAATAAGAAGACTACGTGAGGTTTGCATGTGCTACTCTATTCGCAATCCTGACGGCAGGTGTTTTTCCGCTTGGCTCTGAAGATGTGCTCCTAGATCTATTGTCAACATATTGTGGCGAATTTTCACATCACTAAATAAATGCACAACCACAAAAACATTAATCAAGCTACATAAACACATTAATCATCATTTACACATGTACATACAAGGCAGCAGAGAGATACTCACCATCAGCCGAAGTAGTACTCACATATACACACGTATATGGCTATGCGAGAGACTATAAACTACAAATATACATGTACATATATGGCTGGTAACCAAGCATGAAACTCGCGAAGTAACTAGACGTTAGGAGAAATGGATGAACGAGAAAACAGAGAGTATAAAAGGAGCACAAGCTGAGTATTCAGTAATCAGTTTCATTGAAGCACTCTATTGGTTGCGAAGTGTAAGTGTTATTGTGTGTACGTTCAAAGTAGTCTGATAAAGACCAATTTGCATTATTGAATATTGGAGTTATTTATTCAACAATTTAGCGATACGAAGGTTATTAGAAGGTTGCAAATAAACAGAAATACGCTAACATATATGTATATATATGTAAGTCCATTTTCGTTTATTGCTTTTTGTTTGTTTTAATTTTTGGACATCGTTGAAATTTTAAATAACTATTTTTATAATTGCATGTCAAATTACGTTGGTAAATTGAAAAAATATTTAAATAAATGCAGTTTCACCCCTGCGGAAGCTAAGGTGCTTAGCGAAACGTTGGGACGTAATAGTGGAGTTTTACTTGCACTAAAAGCAACATTATGGTCAAGAAAAGCCTATCATAACACAAAAATACCCTAAATTCGTTACAATATCTTAATTGGATGTAAGAGGCGACTGCCTTCACTGAGCTAGGCTCGATCCTCCAAGCTACTTTGATCTAGGCCTTATGAAATTGGTAACAGTGTCGAGCCTTTTTACTTCGACATATTAGTAACCGATTGTTTTGAAGAATATCGTGATCAAATACTAGAACGATTATTTTTATTCCATATCACATCCCTTCCAATATCTCTGATTATCTATTGAACTCCACAACAATCAAGATTCTGTATACTTACTATAAAATATTAAAATAACTCTCAACACATTGCCGGCGGCATGTGCCCATCTGTTTTGTAGCCCATCAGTACAATATTTGGGGTCAACTTCCGAAACCAGTGATTTAATCAATGCATTAACTCCCTCCTCCATTGGCAAACCATCTATGACATTATAGAAAGCTTTAATTTTCCGAGCATCCAAATATTTTTGACCATCCTTTATAATGCTCAAACGATTCTTATATCCCATGCTCATCTAAAACCAAAACTAAAAATTACGAGCGATTCTCGAGTATGATTCAGCTTTTAGTTTCAATATGGACTTACCGGTACAACATTTCCGATAAACATCAGTGAATTGTGTCTGGTAAGCATATTGCCGAAATCGACTAGCGGCGGACGACTACTTGGATCACCACAGAGTACCAAAATTTGTGGATGATAATTTTTGACATGATCCGAAACATTTTGCAAACGATGAACCGCAGTCAATGTGGCTTTATATTGTTGTTCTTGTGTTGACGAGCCCCAATTAGCTTCCGGTTTCCGATACATAACGATCAGATATAGGGCAAAAATGATGACTAATGTTATGAGAGACGATATCCAATCGATCAGGAACATAATAGCTATGCAAAGAATAAATCCAAATAAACTGAGCCATGTGTTGTAATACTAAAAATTGAATCAATAGATACGACAGTTTTTAAAACTTTTTATAAATTGCACGAGGAACTCGCATTTGAAATTACTTGAATGTCGGACGCCAACCGAGTGGTTTCACGAACGATGCATGGAATGTACAAAAGTTTATTAACGCATAGGATGCCAAATAAAAGTTGGAAATTAGTGGAGCAATTACATTCAATTCTCCAATTAGTAAAAATCCAGCAGATATGATGAAGGTTAGTACATAACCACGGTACGGTTCGCCATGTTTGCCATAAGGTTTGGAGAAAAAAATCAAACCAGGATAAATACGATCAATACCCAAAGCTTGAACAAGACGTTGGTACAGACAGAATGTTGGTTAGAGCAGTACTTAGCGTAGCCGCAAAACAGCCAGCGTAGATCAATGGACCCCAAACAGACATAAGTTGCATAACGGAGTAGGAATTGTGCAGACCATATTCGCAGGTCTGTGAAAAGAGAAAATTTATAATTTTGATGACGTACAGGTTATGGGTTCCATTAAATTTAGTTCTTTCAAAACACGGCTACTGTAACTGTGTGAACTCCCCTGAAAAGCCCGAAAAAAACCTATTGCTAAAATGTAGTCCTTGACTAAGTGCCCTACGGAACTCACAAAATTAAATGTCTCTATAGTGTAAGAGGCGAACTTACATATCATATACATTAGTACAACATGGTCGCTATAAAAATACGTCTAGACCCATAGTACAGGACCAACTCACAATTATAATAGATGAGTAGCGCCCAACGCCAGCAGAGCTTTGAATACAAGGGGGATTTCCTTATAGTGGTATGTGTGTACAAGGAGAATGATGAATCAGAGTTTGGCCATAAACTTATGCGTGTGATGCTTACTGTGATCAACCAAGCAGGAAAGAATTCGACACAATGGAGAGGACAGAAAAGTGTCGGAAATCATGTGCCAGTCCTACCACATCACACTTATTAATCAGATTTTTAGCCGAAGCAAAATACCCAAAGGTTACACTGGAAACACCCTCTCTGGCACATTTTGCTACTCGCACTCGGCCTTATGGCTTAAAATGGAGCTTTCTCCCAAAAGAGCACACGGTCATTTAATGCTTTGGTGGGCTCAATTGTCACCTAATCATCATTATTAATAGACGCTTAACCGCTTAAGCGATTTTGGCCGTTTCGTAATAAGTAGAGCCAGCTATTGCTGAGTCGCGATAACTGACGCCCATTGGGAGGAAGGTCATGTCTTCCTCCACCTACCTCCCCAACTCAGTGGAGGTCTCATCCTTCCTCTGCTGCCAAACTACAGTGTCGACTGAAATTTTTTCTTCACCGGAGCGTATTCGTCAATTCGCGTAACATGGCCTAGCCAGCGAATCTTTGGTTTTATCGCTGCACTATCGTCATATCTGCGTAAAACTCATACAGCTCATCATTATACCACTTTCGGTACTCGCCGTCATAACGTACAGAACTATAAATCTTCCGGATAACTTTTATCTCGAATACTCCAATAGCCATTTCATCTTTCTATCGACACTGTCCATGATTTCGAGCCATACATCAGGACAGGTATGATGAGCGACTTGTGGAACGTGATTTTTGTTCGTCGAGAGAGGACTTAACTTTTCAGTCCAAAGTAGCACTTGCTGGCAAGAGTTACTCTCCGTTTGATTTCTAAGCTGGCATTGTTTTTGCTGTTAATGCTGGTTCCCAAATATAAAATCCTTCACAGTTTCGAATTTATATCCGTCAACAGTGACGTGGTCGAAGCCCTAATGCGTCAATTCTTTCTTGGATTGCAGCAGGTACTTCGTCTTGTCCTCGTTTACCACAAGACCCACTTTTTGCTATTTATCCAGAGAAGACAGAACTCACAGCGCACTTTTCTAGGCTAATAATATCAATTTCACCAGCATACGTCAGTAATTGTACGCTCTTATAATAGATTGTACCATCACGGTTTAGTTCTACTGCTTAGATCAATTGTCAGCTACGGTCCTTATATGGTTGTCGAAGACTACTCAAAGATTAGAAATCACCGAACTGAGCAAGCGTGTCGACTGTTTTTGTGGCGGCATAAGAGAGCGGTCAGGACGTTCCCTGCTGTTGCACTTAGTACAGTAGTGGAAAACTCTTTCATTGAGGTCTCCACATTATTAATTACAGTAGAATTATTATAATACAAAGTCCTTAAAGCCTTGTGGGTTGATATAAGTTCGGTGTGAATTGTCCAGTAGGACACTGTGAAATGCGATACCATATTAATTTCCCAATATATGGAGTAAACTACAACAATATCACCCACCTAGGCTGAAGCGTTTGAAGCTCTACTGAAGTTGGCAGAACACAAGGTTCCAAGCATGTGTGAGTGGTTTTCAAGAAAATAACAAAAAATGCCCCATTGAATTATATCTTTTCAAAAAGAGTGTGTAGCCTACAAGTGTGCGTGAGTTTTCTGTCACCTTAATGTAGAAAAAGTCTCTCTCCGACTGTATGATGTCTTGTTGTTGTTGTAGCGATAGCTTTAGGGAGTGTTATCGATGGTGATGGTCCTTTGCCGGATACAGATCCGGTACGCTCCGGTAACACAGCACCATTAAGGCGCTAGCCCGATATCTCGGGAACGATTTATATGGCGACATTAAACCTTTAGGCCATCCCTCCCTGCCCACCCGCTAGTTCCATGAGGAGCTTGGGGTCGCCAGAGCCCTCGTCTGTTAGTGAAACAGGATTCGCCGCGGATAGGTGAGGTTGACAATTGGTTTGGAGAAGATATATATTGCGCTGGCAAACTGAAGGGTTGCGCTACACAGCCCCTTGAATCTGGTATTTTAGGCGGGTCTTACGACAGGCATACATGTAATGTCTATTCTGACCCCTAACCCACTGGATTGTATGATGTCTTCTTATAGAAAGGCTTGTATCGACAGAAGCAGAAAAAGGAAGAACGCAAATGTTAAGAATTATGGAAGATATGCCACGTTACTAGGTACTATCGTGCACTGGGCGAACGACTTTAATTCCACGCTCATCAATTGAAGAGTTCAGGCTTGACGTTAAAAACTCGTATTAAAGCGTGGATATGAAACAAGTCCATGTCTAAAGCCACTTATAGTTAATACAATATTTTTCTTATGCTGAGTTGAAGGCTGAAACAAAAGCCTCTTGGAGACATTTACCGACTTACTACTATAGTGTTGAGGCTTTTATTTTATCAGGCTTCTGTGTTAGGTCCAGCATACTGACTAGACTATACTCCTGTCAATGTTAATTTCAGAACTTTAATCTATTCAAAGATGGACAACCTACGGCTTCCACTATCCAACAATATGACAGTCCCTTTCTTCAATAATTGCCGCCGTCAACTCCACACTAAGTCTCGAAAATACCCATGCATCTGGGTCATATTTGTGCTGTCCCTTATATTTTCACTATGCTATAGGATTTTTCAGGTCAAATGAAACTATTTACAAGTCAAATGAAACTTTTTTCAAAGCAAATGAAACTTTTTTCAAAGCTAATGAAACTTTCATCAGAATACGTTTTCTGTTTTTAAGTGATTATTTTGTGATTAAGCTAAAGTGACTGTGACGTCACATAAACTGTGAAAAAGATACAGACTTTGATTTTCAGTGCTATTTTATTTACTGAATTTCATTGGGTGAACAGCTAAAGTTTTAGCCAAAGGTAAGCTAAAGCCGTCTGCAGCTGCCATATGACCATCGTAGTATAAAAATAAACAAATACAAGGCGCGATCACTTCCGAAGATATTTTAGGCCAAGCTTCACTTCCAATTTCCGTCGTGCTCCTTTTAATTTTTCCTACAAATTGGCGGAACGGGTCCTATATGTTTTATGCCGACTCTGAACGGCATCTGCAAGGTAGATGAGTATTCACTGAGAGCTTTTCATGGCAGAAATACACTCGGAGTGCTTGCCAAACACTGCCGAGGGGCGACCCAACTTAGAAATATTTTCTTCTAATTGAAAGACCTTATTTCTAAAATTTTGATGTTGCTTTGCCCGGGGTGTGAACCCAGGGCATACGGTGTGGTAGGCGGAGCACGCTACCAACACACCACGGTGGCCGCCACAATGTAGGTAGATGGTTGGCGCAAGGTGTCCAAATAGCAGACGAGGTGATACACGCGTAGACAGATTGATCTAAAGTAGTAGTAGGGTATATGGAAACAGATAAAATTGAAGAGGCGGATGATGCCCCAGCGGGTTATGGGGCTTAGAATATACCCGCGGTAGGTATGCCTGTCATAAGAGGCGACTAAAACCAAATTGATTCAATGGGTTGTGTAGCGCAACCCTCGCAAGGGGTTGCCAGCGCAATATATAGCTTCTACAACCCAATTCTCAACCTCGCCTACCCGTGGCGAATCCTGTTTCCTTAAAAACCGAGGCTCTGGCGACCCCGACCTCCTGATGGATCTAGTGAGCTAGCTAAAAATGGCACATCCCGCGAAGCTTGCTTCATAAACATACCAATTACAATGATAATGATCGATCACCTAAATGATCACATTGCATACTTTTAGGTACTTACCCCATTCAATTTGCATGGTAATTCCGAGCTGACTAAAGTGCCATTAACTAAATCTGCCACATTACCGGAAGCATCACGCGCTGCTGCTCCACCCGCAAATAACACGAAGATAGCATATGAAGCCATAGAAATCATGAGAGCCCAAAATGTTCCTTTTGGTATCGCTGCACCAGGATCTTTCAAATCACCACATATATTTGCACCCGCTTGAATGCCCGTTACACTGGGAAAATAAATTGCAAATACGCTAAAGAAATCTTGATTCACACCCTCCGAAAAACGATAGTCAGCACCGAAATTCTCTAGAAAGTTGCTCCCTAAAAATATGCAAAGAAAAAAAATAAAAATTCATTTCAAATTGTTATTTCTCAAGTAAAATGTTGCATTTAAACTTACACGAAAAGCCGACAAACCCCTTTGCGATTGCTTCTTCATCACCCCGTGGTCCGATGGTTGCACCAATCAAAAAATTAAATATAGCCAAAACAATGGTGACTATTAGAAAGTTCTGCGCTTTGGACTCCCATTCCATGCCGATGCAACAAACCAAAATCAGCACGACAATGGTGCATACACCCACAATGCGTACGTCATTAATACCACCATCGATGATCTTTAAGCCATGACTTTCTTTTAAATAACATTTATTTTCAATATAGTTTTAAAGCGTATGAGAAATTTTTTGATGATGGGATGAATGATTACACAAATCGAACCTATGTATGCTTCCAGCCTTTCTACAGGAAGCGCGCAGTTTGTTGAGCTATCATCCTCAAATCCGGCGCTTCAGCATCAATGAAACAAAATCGTACTTAACGGGATTTGTGGACATCCATGGTGTATAAAAGTGTGAGAGTTCCACCGGACATCGGTCAGTCAATGCTAGACATACGTCATCATTTCGCTTATTTCCTTAGTCTGGTAGAATGGTACGGAAGGCGAGTTTTTCGCTCGTACTTAGGTTCATCAGAGAAAGGATGTTTATTGATGATTAATAATCAATCCTAACCAATAAAGCACTATTGAGATGGAAGGCAGACTAAGTGATTCAATTAAATATCACATAAGGCAAAATCCAACAAGCCGCCTGAGGTGTGACCAGAGGTTTGAAATTTCAGTTATAACGGGCGGATTCAAATGGCTTGTAGAGAACGAACGAAAGACTCTGAAACACTTCTGGCTCGATCTATATCTATGCCGCCTCCGAATTAAACAAGATTATTTCAATTTCTCAAATCCAGGCGCCACTAATAGGCTAGCCTTCGTCTCGATTCGCCAGACGACTCTTTGGCATCTGGTCTGTTTGGGCATTGTAGCGAAACTAACGAGCCGATGTATCATTTCATGAAATTCGGTGTCTTGAAATAAAAGGAAATAAGGTGGTCGATGAGCTCACTCGGCATGTTTCGATTTTTGATATGGGGATTTGCCCACCTGAGACTTATAAAGGTACGTATCTCTAAACCAGCACGGCTTAGAGAGGCTAAAAGATCCGTTGAATTGTTGAATAAGTATCCTTTGGATGAACATATTTCGACGGAGAAGACGGAGGATGGCACCTAATTTTTCTTTTTTTCTAGGCTGCCTGCCCGGAGTAAGTGTATACTCGACCGGAAGTAGCTTCGGCTACGAAAGTCGGACCAGAGACTAGTTGGTACCACGCGGAGCAAATAAGCCCTCGAAGTTAGCTCCGGTTCTGCTCGTACGGATGAGTAGTTAAATTCGAGTATTGTGTTAGATGAAGGTGTTGTAGTGATAAGGACACTCCCGGAAGGTCTTGGGGAGTGTTATCGATGTTGATGGTCCTTCGCCGGATGCAGATCCAGCACGTTCCGGTACCAAGCCCACCATCTCGGGAACGATTTGTTATGACCACATGCGACCTTCTAGGCCATACCGCCCTCCCACCCCCTAGATCCATGAGGAGTTCGGGGTCGCCAGAGCTAAAAATTGCGCTGGCAACCTGAAAGTGTTGCGCTACACAACCCCTTGAATCTATCTGGTATTTTAGTCGCCCCTTACGACAGGCATAACCTACCGCGGGTATATTATAACCCCCTAACCCGCTGGGGGACTTGGACGTTAATCAAACGTTGCTTCGCGCCGTGTGCATTGTTACTAAATTAGCTCATGCAGAAAGAATGAGATTTTAATAAAACATGTCGTGCGGACGTTAAAATCTGCCTTTTCCTTTTTCCGGAAGCCTCGTAGGACTCAAAGACACTAAGTATTACGGCACATCTCGGATAATTTGAGACAGAAGCTACTCGTCAAATAGACCCACCGTCCAAGTAAAGGTCATAGGTGATCAGTCTTGATAACAAGCTTAATGGCAATGTCCCGGATGAGCATAGCTTTCTCGGTATTGCAGTTGGCGCTTACCAGTTGCTGTACCTGGTATGCATCTGCTCACCGCAATCAATTCGTTCGTATAGTCATGGAAAAGTCAGGTTTTAGTAGAGATAATGTCTTGTTAACGAAGAACTTTTATAAATTAGTCTTTCGATCTCTCAATTTCAGTTGTTTAGTAAAACACGCTAGTCAACCCGGCATTGCAATAACTGACGCCAATCGAGGGGACCAAGTCTTCCGCGACCACAGTTTCCAAACTCAGTGGAGATCCGCCCTCTTTCCTCTGAGCCTAAGTTATCCATTAGCATAACAAAGTCCAGCCAGCAGAGCTATCATCAACCAGACTATGAGACAAGTTAACATATTGTGCTTTATGGATGAAGAGTTTGGCGACTGTTTCTTTACTTCAATGGATACAACAACACCATCCTCTGGATCTAAAAGAAGCTCATATAGATTAAATTCATTCAGGTCCAGTGCTTTTAGAGAATTGCTATCTCCATTGAGTTAGCACAAGAGCACTTTAGTTCTACATATTTAGGAAGTCATAGAGAAGTCCATGTGACGGAAAAACGTAACTTCAGCTAATTCGAAAGGCCACGGCGCATCTTAATAGCAAGAATTGCTACCGGCAGAAGCAAGTTGAAGATCAGGATGATGTGGCACAACGTAAACTGTCCGCATCTTTCTTTCGACTATGGATCGTATGTGTGGTGAAGTTGTAGGTCACGCTGGATGGGACTCTTTGTAAGCAGTAGAGTTATGCAACCGTTTCCGAGGTTATAATTTCTAAAAGGGAGACAAGTTGCTTGGTTCACTTTGATCACCTTCACTCTTTGAAAACTTACCAAAGTTTCTTAAGAATGTTGGTTTGTATTGGGCGTTAATAAAGAAGGAAAGAATGTGTCGTCTTAAAGTCGCAGTGTAATCCTCTGTATAATTTTGTGGAATACTTAACCCTTTAACCAGACTTACACGAATTGGGATCGGTTTAACCTTTTTTGGTGAAACTCTAAACATAGGAAGCTCATAAGTTTTTATGATCCTTCAGAATAAACTGAAATAATCAATACACGTTTGGAATCTAAATTGAAATCATTCATCCCCAATCCAAAAAAGAATGTTGCATCACTTTATGCATTGACTTACTCAATAGATCATTTAGTGAGTCACAAAATCCAATTGTATTCATAGATGCCGCTACAGCGTTGGCAAATGCAAACACAACACCAACTGAAGCGCCAAACTCTGGACCCAATGAACGTGAAATTATAAATATACGCCACCACCTTTCACTTCGCCATTCGTGCTGATCGCAGATAAGGAGAGTGTGGTGATCACGCAAAACTACGGCCGATATACAATTATAATTAAGGTTTGCATTATACCAGATTCAGCGACAACCCAACTGAGACGCAAGAATAACATGACACCCCCAAATGTTAAGTAGACACGGTATAACGACGCCATTGATCCAGCCAAGTTTGATCATGTGATTATTGCTCTCAGGTGGGGGATCCGGCATTTGTATGGCCTGTGGGAAAGGTAAAAATGAATTTGTAATTATTAGATTGTTTACAGTTATTATAACATAATATACAGTAAATGTTGCATCATAGAGATAAAGATCCTGATTTCTAGCACAAAATGGGTTATGGTTATCGTTTGGATCAAAACAAAAGGGAGAGCGAAAAGGAGAGCTTTTCGCTTCACGGTGCCTCTAAGGTAGATTCTATCTCTGAGACAAGATCTGTGCAGAGAAACCTGCCTTTCGTACCCCTTGTGACCACTTGCAGTGTACTGATCAGACAAAACTTATTTCTAGCTAAAATTTATTTCACTGCCTTCTCTTTGGTTGATGCGGCCAATCCTGTCTGACTCTAATTTGCGCTAATCCGCCGTTGTGCTCGTCAATAAAATGTTCTACGGCCACCGAGGAGTGTTGAAAAGGCCACAAGGAAATCTATCTTCCTCTTGAATTTAAATTTTGACAAAACTTCCCAGGAGACGATCAGTAAAAAGGTGTGGCTCAAGAATAGACTGACAGATAATTGTTGAGGATTACACTGTCACCTAGACCATTGTGCCTTCATCTCCTTCACAGAGCCTCATCCAAGCCGACTTCCTCGATGAAGCCTAGTAGTTCCCTTGGCTTTAAAGTTTGAATGGGGGAACGTTTTGGCTAACGTAAGCCCAAAAACTTAGCGTCGCATACCAAGAGGTTATGTTTCCATGAAATTTCATAATACTTCAACTAAAATTTGTACAGTACCCCACAACTTGTACAGTGCCACAGTAGGCGCTAAACCGTTTCTACCGCTACCGGAAAATTACAGCTGCGACATGAGGTATCGATGAAGATGAGAGATGCGACGACGATGGTAACAACCCAGCGGGTTATGGGGTCAGAATATACCACGAGGTAGGTATGCCTGTAGTAAGAGGCGACTAAAATACCACATTCAAGGGGGCTGTGTAGAGCAACCCTTTCAGGTGCTAGCGCAATATATAGCTTCTCCAAACCCAAGATATCCGCGGCGAATCCTGTTTCACAAACAGACGAAGCTCTGGCGACCGCGCAAGTCCTCATGGGAGGGAGGGATGGCCTGAAGGTTTAATGTGTCCATATAAATGTTCCCGAGATGGTCGGGACTAGCATCTTAATGGTGCTGTGTTATCGGAGGCGTGCCGGATCTGTATCCGGCAAAGGACCATCACATCGATAATACTCCCCACAGGCTTCGGGGAGAAACCTTATCGCTACAACAACACCAAAATAAGCGCCAATACCCAACCAAATTGTTGAGCTCTGCTGTCGTTTTTCATAGCTACGTGAAATGAGAAGCATAGTTTAAGCGGCCTCACTGTCAGCACAATGACGTTAGCCCCATGGATCATACAGTTATAAGCTTTATCATAAAATCGCTCTATGGGTTTCGAAAAAAAATACCAGAATAGAATATTCTGTTATTGTACTTTATGCCCACTAACTTTTCATGCATTCCGAAATGTAAACAAAATTGCTTCAAAGAATTCCGCCAAAAAAATCTCAGAGAAATTAAGAATATATTTGCTCATATAATTATCAACAATAAAATGGCTATAACTTGTAAATCAAAATTCAAACATATCAAATATATGAAGGTAAATATGTTTACTTAAATATAAACAGCAATCAGTGATCGATATATTTATGTACATACACATATATTTACCTAACAATTTTAACACGAAGCATTTATAGCCATCAAGCGAAATGATTAAAGGGTCAGTTAAACATCCTTACCCTAACGCCATAGTCGTAACCATACCCAAATTCATAACCATCTCCATTGTGATCGATTAATGGTGCCATACCTTAAACAGCTGACATTTTCATAAAAATGAGGAAAAACGCCAAAAATTACAAACATATTCACAAACAATAAGTCTCTTAGTCAAAAAGTATCCAAAACAATAAATAAAATCTACAAAAAGTAAATTCTCAAACTCAATATTTTTAGGTTATGGATATGGCGAAAAACCAAAAACTAATTGGTTGGTATATAGCTTTAGCGTTATGGTATGGTACCATTAATCGATTACATTGATTTCCATAAGGTTGGTTCGATCAGCTGTTTTATTGGTATAGGATAAGATCACCATTATTGGCCTTTAAAGGGCAAATTAAACTTCCTTACCCTAACGCCATTGTCGTAACCATATTTTTACTTATCCATATCAAATTGGCATCAGTTAATGGTGCCTTAAGCTAAAAATTGTGAAAATTTCATAAAAATTAAGAAAACGCAAAAAATTACAACATTCCACAAACAATATGTCTCTTAGTCAAAACGTATCCAAATAATAAATAAAATATACAAAAAGTAATAAATTCACCAACTCGAATATTTTTAGGTTATGGATATCACGAGAAACCATAAACCAATTGGTTGTTATGGCTATAGTTATGACGTTAGCGTTATGGTATGGCACCATTAATAGATTACACTGATTTCCATAAGGTTGGTTCTATCAGCTGTTTTTTCTGGTTATGGATAAGTCACCATTAATTGGTCCTTAAAGCCAAACAAATTTGAACTCAAAAGCATACAAACGAGTTGTTCATTATAGCTTACTAAAAATGTATGAATTAAATTCGATTAGCACTATTAATTATGCTGCTAAATATTAATTGCATTTATCTACATAGATAATTAAAGCCATCAGCATTGTTTAAATTGGTAAATTTACAATGGCTATCAGAAAAAAGCATCTGTAAAATTTCGTAGATAATTTCGAAAGTATGATGTTCACGTCAATTGTATGCATGTATGTGCGTATTAGCAATGTTGCGAATATGGAGCTTTAGACCAGAGCTCTTCAAAAATAAAACTGTAATTATGAACGTAGTGATAGTGCATTAAGCTGCAGACATTGGTGCTTTATCGGTAACCGTATCGTATCGGTAACCTTATAACAGCTGATTCGAGCAATCTTATGGGAATCAATGCAATCGATTATTGGTGCCGCTAAGGTCGTAACCGTATTGTAGCCAACCAATTGGTTTTAGCTGGAGACATTGGTGCTTTATCGGTAACCGTATCGGTAACCTTTTAACAGCTGATTCGACCAACCTTATGAGAATCAATGCAATCGCGTATTGGTGGCGCTAAGGTCGTAACCGTATCGTAGCCAACCAATTGGGTTTTGGTTAACCGTCGTAACGATAAACAGCTGATTACGTTAGGGATACGGATACAGCGATACGACATACGGCACCAATGACTCCGGCTTTTGGTTTACCGTCGTAACGATAAACAGCTGATTACGTTAGGGATACGATTACAGCGATACGACATACGGCACCAATGACTCCGGCTTTAGTCGTTCATCAACGAGCAATGAAGAAAGGCGAATGCACGTATTGTTTGCTAATATTCAAAAAACATTTGGTAAATATTATTTGATTACATGAGAGTATCAAAAAATTGAAATAAAATATAATACTGTGACGAATTTTAGTGACACTAAGTGATACTCACCCCATCCATGGGGTGCGGAGAGAAGAGCGCTTTTGATGGAAATCCGTCAAATCAATCTTCAGCCCACTCTAAGGCGGCTTCCGCAAATTGTTGCTTGCCTGTGAAAAAGGCGGAGGTGGAGATAGTCCTGTCAGGAGCCGTGGACTGAAGTAGTAACGGCAGATAAGATAGCGGAAAAGGATGGAAAATCAACACCTTGGTGCATGCGCGAGGCAAGTAGGCCTAGATATGTGTGCTTGTAAAAAGAGATTAAAGCTTTTATTCTCTCTAATTTCAGCAATGCTGACCGTAACACGCTGCTCGACGCGAGGACTAGTATGAAATGTGGGTGGTCTCAGCGTACATGCCCCACGGGGACGTAGTGGGACACCACCTGCGATACAGGGTGAAATCACCGCTGAAGCAAGGCGGGAAGGTGTTGTGCGTGATCATCGGTGCCGATGCAAATGCCCATCATAGCATTTGGGAAGCTCGGATACCAACACTAGAGGTGAGTCTTATTTACTCTTATTGTAGATGAGGACTTTGTATATGTTAAATATAGGGGAATAAAGATCGACTGTGTGTTTACTACGCGTTAAGGGAGGAGGTCCTGGTGTACCTCACCCTCGGTAGTAGAGACATGAGAACGGTTAACGTAGGATATCTGTCTGCTATGGTATGTGGTCTCAACGAGCTACTCTTCTCTGATCACGATATCATATCAGTTCTCAGCCGCACGAGAGACGTTCGTAAAATATCTTTAGGATATCCCTCAATAATGTAGTCAACTGGGATCGTATTGAGCTAGCTAGAGAGCTGTGAGAGCTACTGCGTGTGCGGATCTGCGCCCAGATATCATATGTCGAGCGCGCTGTCGATCTGAGCTTAATAGACGCTCTGGCTGAATATCTATTTCACTCTCTGCAGCACAGCATATTATAGACATGCCTTTTAACAGCTGTCCTGCATTGAATATCTTACTAGGGTGTCAAGCGAGCAGCGTCCCTGTTGTGTAATGTTCTTGATGCGGAATTCTGCTGACGACCGATAGAGCGCTCCAGATCGCGCGCTCTTCAACAGAGCCTAGGAGGAGCTAAATGTCACCTCAGAGACTGGGAGGACCTCGTATAGGTAGAGTCTGCGAAGATTTATTAACTATGACAATAAGGATAGCAAGCGAGATGCATTGAAGCGAAGCTTCTGCGAAAACGTAGAAAGAAGCTGCAATGACTATCCGCAGCGATGTTAGAAAAATACTCTCTAGGACCGCTCCTCTAGGCGCGTATCAATCGAGAGATGATGGCGCTGGCGAAACTGTGTCGGATGAGTAGCGACAGGAGTCCTAAGGCTTACTGGACAATCATTTTCCGCACTGTCCGAGTTGCGCAGGATCTTCGCCTGCATGGTACGGCAGAGCTACGTCTTGCCATGCAGAAGTGCCTAGCCATTCAATACCGCGAGGCCGCGAAAGTCAGATACCCTCTCGCGGCTATAGGGCGTTCAAGCCTATAGTCCGAGCCGAGATGCGAATCATTACCTGCGCAGCTTCACAAAGGTCTTGCGGATTTCCTGCCGCTGTTAGCGCCATAATATATACTAACTGCTCAGGCTGAACTATATCCGAAGTACTGGCACACGGTCTAGGGTATTGTCATCCGAAGGCCGCAGAAGCTTCATAGTATCACCTAAAGAGTTCATGCAATCAGTCTAACTCGTCGTACTTCTTCTTAGACAGTTGAGCGGTGATGACCTGTACCTACGGAAAGGATACCTCGGGGTTACGGTTCGGTTCACAACATGCGATACTGCCAAGCGGCAGATCGACGCGAACGAGCTGCTCCTATCCGCATATAGTAGGCAAATATAGAGCGGCGTCCCTAGACACAAAGAGGAGTATGCTCTGCGGTCGCCGTTCTAGACATGCGAGGAGCTTTTAACAATGTCTTACCGAACAAGAGCAGATACATCACTGCAAAGAGCTAAAGTGTGGGTTATACGGAGTACGATGGCGGACTCCTGGTTGAAATTTATTAGCAAACTACTCTAGCGCAGAATTAGTCCAGCAGCGGAGTGCGGGAGGGGCACATAATAAGAGGAAGTGTGCAGGGCACGCCACAGTGCGTACCTATCTCCTCTCCTCTGCGAGGTCTTGTGGTAGCTGTCAACGGTGCTTCCTGTGGAGACCTGGAAGCCACAAGGTTGTCAGAGAGCGTGTTGCCTCTGCAGATGACCCTCGACTATCTTAGCCAGAGGCAAATTTCTCAGGGCGCCTGCGACGCATAGTATCTCAGGCTACCTAGGATACGGATGGCTATGTTGGCTCGATATCTCTAGTGATTGGCGAGTCACCCGCGAAAACGAATTGCGCCCTTTACACAAGACGATATAGGATGCACCGATGATCAGACTTCTCCCCCGATTGCAGGTCGCGTACGTTGGTACTTCTGTATAGGGTCTACGATCAATATATGGGGATCTGTCTTGGACGCAAGAAACACCCCTCTCAGTTACCTGACGAGACCAATGCGGATAGATCGGGCAGGAAGGCCGCCATTGCCTTGTACTGCTGCAGAGGATCTATCGGAAAGAGATGGGGACTCTCGCAAGAATAGTACACTGGCTTTATGAGATGGTGGTCAAACCGATCTTTGCTATATGGGGTGCTGGTATGGGGAAAGCACTGAGACACGGCGAGCACCTCCAAAATGTTAGTGGTCAGTGCAACGGACGGCACGATGATCGGT
>JARSSU010026308.1:0-35782 GCA_029619165.1 Eurosta solidaginis
TTCTGAAAACCTGTTTCCTCTATCGAGTGGCTAGGAGCGCTCCTTCATAATCCGACAGTTGTTGCAGATGCTTGCAGAGTCGCTTTTTTCTCGTTTAGCTGACATCAACAATACGCTGGGTGAGTACCCCATTTCCCTGCCTTCTATATTTTAAGCACGGATATTCGAATTGTCCACTTTGTCACTAGTCGTCTGACGATACCGACCCATGCCGAATAATCACGACGCGTTTCAAAGAGTCCGCTAAGAGAATCAGAAAGGTCCTGGAATAAGTCACGGCGAGAATATCAAACTACATACCTGAAATTGAAATTAAACCTATCGGTGTCCAATGGAAATTGGGGCTGGCACTGACATATATTAAACAATGGCTTAGTACTTGAAATTAATAAAAGTTAATTTTCTCCTAGATAAAACTCAAATTGTGCAAAATCGTTGACCAGCTCAGTAAAAATTTGGAAGGACTTCGCTCCTTTCATTTTCGGGCTGAAGAAAATAATACAAGAGATGCGCGAAAAAAGAGTTTGATGTGTAAACAAGGACAAAACGAAGTACCTGCTGTCATTAAACAAAAAGGCAGTGCATTTTGCGCCTTGGCAACCGCGCCACTGTTACCTGCCGTTAGCTTCGAAATAATAAATAAAAGACAAGTCACTAATCATACCCGTACTACTATATGGTGCAAAAGCATGGCCCTGACAACATCTGAAGAGGCGGCTCTGGAGTGTTTGGGAGATTTACGACCTCCACACGATGGCGACGGCGAGTACCGAAAAAGATTTAATGATGAGACATCAACATAGTTCAGCAAATTAAAACACAGCGGATACGCTGGCTATACACTATTATGCGAATGAAAGATACTGCTCCTGGCAAAAATGTATTCTTATCGCGATCCGCCTATAGAAACATGGAGAGGCGACCTCCACTACGGCGGGAGGACGAGATGCGAAAGTGAAATACGAAGGAACGCAAGACGGAAAAACATCGGCATTTTCTCAGAAGTTTCCGAGCAAAGGTGACTTGTTTGTTTTTCCTCATGAGCAAAATGCCCACCTTTTCTCAGAAACTCTAGTCTAGCAAAATCTTCTTTATCATACAAAATCTGACTATCACAAATTTATTAACAATATATTTTTGATGTATACACTGGGGCAGTTTAATGGTGGCACCTGACAATTACATTTTTCTGCGCGAGCATCGACATGCATTATTTTTATTTTAACAACAACGCGGCTATGGTCATTAGTTTTTTGAACACACAAATAGACCACCACCATGAACTAACATCACCGACACTAAGCTTGCCAATGAGTGGCGCACACACTAAAACTTACCTTTCAACAGATTAAGAAAAAATTATGACTTGGAACATTCTGAGTAGTGCACTGACGTGAAATATGGCGAAACTTAAAACTCAATAACCAAAGGTGTCATACTCCTACCGGCTTCTGTGAGTTATTTGTAGATGCGGATCAGTATCAAAAGTTAAGTGTTTGAGAGCTATGGTGGACTATTGCTGATTTTAAATCTAAATACTTTTGACTATTATGCCAGTATTAGCTGAAGTGAATTGAACTTTTAGGCATACTGATGTATGCAAAAAGTTTTTACATAAATAAATGAACGTAATTAATGCATGCGTCGCGATCATTAAAGTCATCCACAGGCAGTTTCCGACTATATTGCCATGTAGACATATTTTCCAAAGATTTCTATGAATATGTGTTTCTTCTATCTTAGACAACAAACAAGTGATTTTGTAATCTCACGTTAACTACTAGCTTCTGTAGCTCAACTACATCGACCTCAAGAGATAAACTAATTTTATGTTCGCTTCACAAATGAGTTGATGTGTTAAGCATTCAGTATTCAAAAGAATATATCTGTACATACATACAGATTCCGATTGAGCAATTTTGGTTGCTCACAAAAATAACCACGCAAGTAATAAACCACTAACTAATCAATTGACCCACTGGTGGTTGTTGGCCCACCTCAGCAACCCATTACACGCTTGTGGTGCGATACATATTTTTACGAAGCGATTGAATGAATGATATCGCTCAATTATTTAATGTCTGCAAAAATGTGCAGCGGGTATCCACAATACCTACTACATACTAGAAGTGGTCCTTATACGGGTCCATGTTAGCAGGGCACCATCTCAATTGGTTCTCTATCCTGAGAACTATTTCAGCATTGTTTACTATGTATGTAAGTATATAGTTTGGCTTGTTTTTAAACGGTTTTATTAAGCTTGACTTGACAGGCCGGTTGCACGGCCTTGTGAACGAATTTTGTAATTGAAATTTAGTTAACTTCCCGCGTAGCTACAAGCTTGAAACTTGAATATAGTCAGAACACGATGACAATGCAATACTAAGAAACTCCGATAGGTGGCGCATGGATCGAAATATTTCAAAAAATCGTATTTGTGGTCCGATTTGATTCATATTTGGAACACATAATACGTACATGAATAGAAAGCGAGCTATAAAAACAAATCGCCGCTAGGTGGCGCAAGGATCGACATATGCAAAAAAATCGTTAGTTGTGTCCGATATGGGCTCATTTTGGAACACTAATATATACATGATAGAAAGCGAGCTATGAAAAATCGTCGCTAGGTGGCGCAAGGATCGAGATATTAAAAAAATTGTATTTGTGGTCCGATTATGCTCATATTTGGAACAACATAATATATACATGAATAGAAAGCGAGCTATGAAAAATTCGCCGCTAGGTGGCGCAATGATCGAGGTATTAAAAAAATTGTATTGTGTGTCCGTTTGGCTCATATTTGGAACAATATAACATACAGTACGGTAGAAGTGACATCAAAACCTTTTGTAGTTCGAGAGGGTCAAGCATACGTGGCGGAGAGAGGGTAAAGTCTTTGGAGGAATTATGTATTGGGGACTTAGATTGTAACAAATTGTCAGGAAAGAGTCCGTGTAATAATGAGTCACTAAATGAATTAAATAGAATGATAAATAATAGCATTAAATAAAAACTAAAATCTTGAAAATAAAATAATTTAAAAAAATTTAAATTAACGGTTTTATTAAAAAAACTACTTATATGAAGTATTAAAAGTCGCCGTCTGTTCTATTAATTCCGTATGTTCGGAACATTTGTCTCCATTTAAGAATTTGGAGAATTGGTTTATATTTGGAATATTATGCATATTCGGACCTCGTGAGGTAGTATCAAATGAACGTATTCCGAATATTCTAAATTAACGGTTTATGCGGAACGCTTCCACTACTTAACGGTAAAGAGCTTTCCGAAATTTCAGAATAAAAAGATGAATACTCCCTGTATAGCAGGGCCGCACAAAAGCTTAACTCTTCTGTCAAAGTCATGGTATGAATATAAAGTTCTAAGACAATAAGCCATTTTCTTTTATTTTTGTTTTTGTCAGCTCATTGCGGCTGCTGAATAGCGTATCATACCATGTCGGCTGCCTGCTCAAAATCATGCTATCTCAAAATATTTTTCAAAAATTTCTCAATTCAGGATTTGTCACAAAACCGCCCTATATCAGAGTTAGATTGAAGAATGCTTCATCTCAGAATGCTTTTATTAACTCCCCCTTATTGCAAAATGCATTGAATTTATGCTCATATAGGGACTTTTTGAAACAAATTTTGAGATAGTGCATTTTTGAATAAATTCTAAGGTTTCGGCATTCTTCAAACAATTTATGAAAGAATGCCAAACCAACACAACTTTACCAATTCACGAAATATTTAATAGAAAGTGAATTATTTGCCCAAAAACTTTTGGCATTTACAAATTTATTATCACTACTAATATACTACCAAAGATACTTGTCTACTAAAATTTCTCATGAAGGAGATTGAATTATTCCCGTTTTCCTACTTCGTAAAAGCAACCCGTCCAGATTTTTCAATTTGGGAGTGTCAAAGATCTGGCATCATTGAAGAACAAACCTCTTATCAATAGGCCAATAAAAACAAAAACAATTGTAACCACTGCTATATTGGGTCCCAGGGCATATGGGAATAGATGGGACTGAAAAAGCGGACGAACTAGCTAAAAAGGGCGCATCCCTTGAAGCTTGCTCCGTAGATGTCCCAATAGATTGGGCGAGATTAAGCGAGTGCGAGAGGTGCACATGATCGACCAAGCGGGAAAAGGCGTGGGTTCAAGCGCGGGGCTGTAAAGTGTCGAAGATTATGTGCAGGTCTTTACAACCTTAGACTAACACAGTTGCTTCTATCATTAAAAGAGAGGACTGTAGACTCATGACGGGTATTCTGACTGGACACTGCCTTCTGGCGTCACATGCCTTTAAATTAGGCTTGGTCAGTGATAGCAGATGTAGGAAGTGCGGGTTGGAGAAGGAAAGGATCGAGCACGTTCTGTGCTCGTGCCCTGCACTTGCCAGTCTAAGACTCCAGCTATTAGGAGTGATACAGCTGTCAGATCTAGAAGCAGCAAGTGGCTCTAATCCTAGGAAGCTTCTAGTATTTGTCAAGAGGACGGAGTTATTTTATAACATAGGTCCTGGTTTTTGATAGGTTTTTCAGTTTGGTCGTTGAAACAAACTTCTGGTAACACTACGGACTCAATCAGTCTATGTGAGGTCCTCATGGACCGGCCAGTTCAACCTACCTACCTTAACCACTGCCGTCAGTCTTCAATAATAGCCGCTAGATTGGATGGGTCTCCTAAACATTATCTAAGGCATGATAAGCGTTTTTTACCTGCAAATGTAGATAAATATACAAGTAAAAAAAAAGACGGCTATTATATGTTTTCTTCTACAAATTTGATAGCTCAGTGGGTATAACACACTACTGTTATTCGGAGCACGTCGATTCGAACCTTGTGACCGCCCCAAGTTTTTTCTTTAATTTGAAATGTAAGTGTAAGCTTCTCCTTCTAAAATTGAACCTATTGAAGATTGAAACTGCGCACGCATTTTTATGTTACAAAAAAGTGTTTTTGAATTTTTGCAATATAAGAAATAAATATGTGAAAAATGTTGTTAAAAGGTCATGAATATTAAATCTTTTTGAAAACTTGAATTAATAACACTAAAACACTTAAATATAAAAAACAAATATAAATAACACGATTATTAGCGCTGGTTTTCGCATTCACTATATTTTATCTGCGTGGTCCGCAGCAGCAAGTCAGCCTTTTAGTTTCGCTAGAAGGACTAAGCGCGCACTATGTAATATGCGAGGTGGGCCTAAACCTCGATGTGTGGCCAAGAGAATAAAAAAAATATAATAATCAATAACAATGTACCAGAGTCAATAGGTATAGAGAGGGTTATTACAGTGATTTTTGCAAAAGTTTGACTTTTCGTAGCAACCTCTAAAAACAGTAAAAACAAGTAAGGACGGGACTGTTTTCGGCTATGCCGAAGACTTCATACCTTTCATGAATGGGGCTGAATAATAATCTTATCCGTTCGTAATCTCCGAATAATCGGATGTATAAGATAAGTAATATATAGTGAACAGATCTACATACCTAAACGTTTTTTAAGATAAATATAAAATAAAAAATAGGTAGGTACTTTGTGTGAGATGCAAAGTTTCAGGTTTTTTGTGGTCTGCGTGTAAAAACTATGACTACGAATCACGTATTTCAAAAATATATGACGTAGACGTAACTATTTGATGAAATTTGGTGAATTTTGAAGCTTCTATCCGTAAAAAAGGGGCAAAAATGACAGTTTATATGAAGTATATAATATATATACCACCGATCTCATGATTTTTTCAGACATCAATATATGCCATACACGTAAGCATTTGGTGAAATTTGAAGCCTCTAGCTCTAAAATAGGGCAGTAATTACGGAAAGTTTCTTATCTGAACAATCGGTTGTGATATTATACTATATATACGACCGATCTCATCATTTTTTCAGGCAACAATATGTGCAATATACGAAAGTATATGATGAAGTTTGAAGCTTCAATCTGTTAAATTGAGTAAGATATTACAAAAATCCTCTTTTTCTGAAAAATCGGTTGTATGGAGGATATATGCTACAGGTGGTCCGATTCGGCCGGTTCCGACAAATGTCTAATCGGACACCCAAATACACCCGCTCACCAAATTTATCAAGATATCTCAAAAATTGAGGGATAGTTTGCATACAAACAGACAGACGACAGACGGACAGAGAGACGAACAGACGGACATGGCTAAATCAACTCAGCTCTTCAACTGATTATTTCGTATACTTATGGTGGGTCTATCTATTTTCCTTTAAGGAACTTACAAATTTTTTGGGTTTCATTTTCATGAAATGTATAAATATAAAATATACGCTTTCAGTAAAGTAAAGTAGTTTTTACGAAGTAAAGAATGATTTTACGGGGTGGCCCCGTTAATTTTTTAAAAGACGAAAAAAGGACCACCATATAATACATACTCACATATTTATGTATTAAAATTTAAAAAATATCCAGCCAGAAGGGTGGGCATGACAAATTACGATTTTACATATTTATAGCCAAAAGGAGGTGAAATTTTAAAATTTGATAGGAAACGAACTTCAAGGCGTTGCAGTCAGGTAGACGAAGTTTCTTATACTCTGTCTATGCTTGTGTTCGCTTTTGAGTTAATAATAAAAAGTCCTTACGGCTGGTCGCTCCTATTTCATGTTTTTACTTTTAACAGCTACTGCTGCTTATGGCGATCTCCCTTGGTGGCCGCTTAGTCCTAAAATATTCACCCAACGCCTGATTAGAATTTATAAAACTGTACGTGTGCGTGTGAAGGCATGGGTCGTTTGGAATGGTAGCCAAAATAATGTTCATGCTGAAGCTGGAGCTTAAGTTTGATCGGCAGCCGACTTTTGATTCGTTGCGGTGAAGCGAAGTAAATGCTTTTTTAAAAGTCAATGATACTTTCTACGAGGGCCGTTTTATAAAACACATAAACTTCGGAAGAAAATACATCATACATCATCATGAAAAGGAAAACAGCAGAGATGATAACCAAATATGTAAAAAGAAAAATACCTTCTCCTGGCTCTTAACTTTCTCGCGGAATGGCTGTGTAGCACATACATATATATAAAATGTTGAAATCCTTCGGATCTACTTCGGAATTACTTCGGAACTATTTTGTGACTTTCCGAAACCATGCCGGAATATATTAGGTGGTCGTCGTGGTGTGGTGGTAGCTGGCTCGTCATACCCCACCGAAGGTTCTGGACTGAAGTCCCGGTCAAAGCAGCATCGAAAATTTGGAAAAAAAAACTTGTTCCAATTAGAAAACAGTTTTTTCTAGGCGGGGTCGCCCCTCAGCAGGGGTTTGGCAAGCACTCCGAGTATATTTCTGCCATGAAAAGCTTCTCAATGAAAATTCAGCTATCTTTGCAGCTGCCCGTCAATTTATAGGAACATTTAAAAGGTGCATGAAGGAAATTAGAGGAAAAGCTCGGCCGCTACATTTTCTCTCCAAGTATTTATTTTTTTTTATATGCCGCAAATATTTTATGGACATGGGTATCCACTAGGCCGGGTCGATTTGTGGGGAGGCAAAAAAATCGCCCATTGCTCTGTGAAAATCATATTCTAGGGATCAAAATAAGAAACTTTGCCGAAGGAACCATACCTCTTAAACGAATTCTGATGTCCCCCCCCCTTTGGGTCGTAGGGGCAAATTTTGAAAAACTCCACTTTGAAATGCCATGTTTTTTTCTTTTTGGAGTTTATTTTTCTTCTTTAGAAATTTATTTAGTCAGAACATATGTAAATGAAAAAATGAATTTAACTTAGTAATAGAAAAGAATTAAAAAAAATTATTAGAAATTAGCGTTTTTACAACCCCCTTTTAAAACCAAGGCATCACTGTGATGCATTTGCATGTCGTAAACATAGTTGTTGTGTGGGTACACTGTGACACAATTGCAGATCGTAAAATTGCTTGTGTTGTTTTTTTTAAGCCACCACAAGACACAGCAGGTAGAATTGAAATTGCCCCTACCCAAAAGAGCAATGAGCGATTTTTAAATCGACCCGCCCTAGTATCCACCGATTTTCGAAGTATTATCGGCATCTATTTGCTAAATAGCCGATGAGTCGTCGAAGAAGTGTTTATCCCTAACAACGATTACTCTTCGATATTGAACGATAGCTCTTTGATAACAAATCGGTAACGCTCCGATAGCAAATCGGCAATAAATCGATAGTTCTTCGATAACAAACCGTGGATATACAGTCGAAACTCCATCGAAAAAACCGATAACTCGCCAATTACTTTTGTTATCGATAAAAATTTATGACAATTCGTTTACGGCTTTACCTCCTCGATAACACGTTTCGATAAATGGATTACACTCCGAAAACACGTTCATAACAAACCGAAAACTCTTCAGTAAAAGTTGTTGTCAACAAAAACTCCTTAATACTTCGATGAGAATCGATAAAACTGGATGAATTAGTTTAGTTAATTGTTTTGGAAAACAATTTAACAACTCGACATCAGGACGGATAAGGCGACAGCCGTTTTGATGATGCCTTGCCAGTCCTCTTCAAAGGCTTTTCTGCTGGGAATGGGATTTGAACCCGCACTCCTGCGATGACGATTTTGGTTTCGCTTTGCATTCTATATTTTCCAACACCTACTACTTCCAAACACTACGCGTACACTTGCACTTAATTTACGCTTTCATTCCAAATTTCAAGGTTTCAATGTTCGAAACTGGCCGACCAATAAAGACCTCACATGGACTGATAGTTCATAGTGTTAACAGAATTTGTTTGATGGCCCAACGAACCCCCACCCATTAGGTACCTGAACTTTTCTTATAGAATAACTTCATCCTTTTGGCAAATACTAGAAGTTTTTTAGGACCTAGCTTAATTGCTGCCTCCAGATCTGGCAACACTGCTGCCCCTGTAACTGGTGTCCTAGTCTACTCAGTATGCTCATCGTGAGCGCAATGGATGACACGCAACTCCTGCCTCCTTTTGATTTCTCCATATACGGATTGGGATGTCTACCGTCGATTCTTCGAGTACTGTACCTTCATTTGTCAACTTGTCAGCCTTGTCCGTGCCTTCTATCCCGTTATGACCAGTAAAGCTGTTTGGTCCGGCGTGAGCGAAGTATCTCCAATACTTCATTGCATTCCAGTACCCTTCTTGATGAAGTAGGTTACTGTGTGAAATTATTCCATTGATCACCGCCTGGCTGTCTATTTACTTACTTACTTAATTGGCGCTTAACCGTCTAAACGGTTATGGCCGTCCAACAAGGCGCGCCAGTCGCTCCTTCGCTCCGCCAACCGGCGCCAATTGGTCACACCAAGGGAGTTTAAATCGTTTTCCACCTGGTCCTTCCAACGGAGTGGGGGCCGCCCTCTACCTCTGCTTCCATAGGCGGGTTCCGATAGAAACACTTTCTTGGCCGGAGCATCATCTTTCATTCGCATAACATGGCCTAGCCAGCGCAGCCGCTGCGTTTAATTCGCTGGACTATGTTGATGTCTGCGTATAGCTCGTACAGCTCATCATTAAATCTTCTTCGGTACTCGCCATCGCCAACGCGTAGAGGTCCATAAATCTTTCGAAGAACTTTTCTCTCGAACACTCCCAAAGCCGCTTCATCTGCTGTTGTCATGGTCCATGCTTCTGCCCCATATAGCAGGACGGGTACGATAAGTGACTTGTAGAGTATGATTTTCGTTCGCCGAGAGAGGACTTTACTTTTCAATTGCCTACCTAGTCCAAAGTAGCATTTATTGGCAAGATTGATTCTTCGCTGGATTTCAGTGCTGATGTTGTTGCTAGTGTTGATGCTGGTTCCCAAATAAACGAAGTCTTTTACTATTTCGAAATTATGGCTGCCAACAGTAGCGTGGTTGCCAAGGCGCATATGCGCTGACTCTTTGCTCGATGACAGCAGGTACTTCGTTTTGTCCTCATTCACCATCAAACCCATCTTTACCGCTTCTTTTTCCAGCTTGGAGTAAGCAGAACTAACAGCGCGGGGTGTTTAGGCGATGATATCAATGTCATCAGCATATGCCAGTAATTGCACGCTTTTATAGTATATTGTTCCAGTGCGGTTAAGTTCTGCAGCTAGTATAATTTTCTCCAGCATCAAATTAAAGAAATCGCACGATAGGGGGTCACCCTGTCTGAAACCTCGTCTAGTTTCGAACGGCTCGGAGAGGTCCTTCCCAATTCTGACTGAGCTGATGGTGTTGCTCAACGTCATTTTGCACAGCCGTATAAGTTTTGCGGGGAAACCAAATTCAGACATAGCGGCATATAGGCAGCTCCTTTTCGTGCTGTCGAAGGCGGCTTTAAAGTCGACGAAGAGGTGATGTGTGTCGATTCTCTTTTCACGGGTTTTTTCCAAGATTTGGCGCATGTGAAAATCTGGTCGATGGTAGATTTACCAGGTCTGAAGCCGCACTGATACGGTCCAATCAGCCGGTTCACGATGGGCTTCAATCTTTCGCACAATACACTTGAAAGGACCTTATATGCGATATTAAGAAGGCTGATTCCACGATAGTTGGTGCATTTTGCAGTATCCCCCTTCTTGTGGACTGGGCAGAGAACACTTAGATTCCAACCGTCGGGCATGCTTTCGTCCGCCCATATTTTGCTAAGAAGCTGCTGCATGCGCCTTACCAACTCCTCGCCGCCGAACTTATAACAGCTCCGCAGGCAATCCATCAGCGCCCACGGCCTTGTTGTTTTTCAATCTGGTTATTGCTATTCTAACTTCGTCATAATCGGGCGGGGGACATATATTCCATCATCATCGATTGCGGGATCGGGTTCTTCATCTCTGCGCGGTGAATTGCTGCCTCCATTTAGGAGAGCAGAGAAGTGTTGCCTCCATAATCTAAGCACTCTCTGGACATCAGTTACAAGGTCGCCGTTTTCATTCCTACAGGAGTTTGCCCCGGTCTTAAAACCTTCCGTCTGTCGCCGTATTTTTTGGTAGAATTTTCGGGCGTTATTCCTGGTGGCTAGCAGCTCAAGCTCCTCGCACTCACGCCTTTCTGCTTCTGCTTTTTTCTTCCTGAAAAGGCGTCTCGCTTCCCTTTTCAACTCACGATAGCGTTCACACACTCCTCTTGTCGCGCTCGCTTTTAGCGTAGCCCTGTAGGCAGCGTCTTTTCTTTCGGTTGCAACGCGGAATTCTTCATCATACCAGTTGTTTTTTTCGGCTGTCTATTTATTGGTATATTAACGCGATGTAGCTTAAGCCACTTCCTCCAGAATTTTCCCTGGTTTCTGCACTGCTACAGTTTTCGCCTGTAGTGATGTGGCAGCCTGTAAAATCTATTCATTTCTGGATCGACACAGCAAACAGCCGACCCGACTTCTTCTGTTAATTTGGAAACATCGGTACCCGCCATTTTAAGGCAAAATTTTTCATTTGTCCCATATTTCCCAAAGATACAGCCACATCGCCTAGACGGCGTAGCTTAGTCTGATGTTTGCATAAAACTCGCGCAGTTCTAAATTAAATCTTCTTCTGTATTCGCCTTCGCCAAACCTTAGGTTTTTAACAATATTACTCTCGAACACTCTCTGAATTATATACATCATGTGTTGTTGTCAGCATTCCTGCTTTTGCACTTTCTTGGTACGATAAGCGACTAAGGGAACTTAGCTCTATTTAGGCGAGAGAGGCCTTCACTTATCCCAAAGTATATTTTGTTAAAATAAATAAATTTAAGGCGCGATAACCTCCGAAGAGATCTAAGGCCGAGCTTCTCTTCCAATCTGCGTCGTACTCCTCTTGATTTTACCTACAAATTGGCCCGACGGGATCTACATGTTTTATACCGACTCCGAACGGCATCTGCAACGCAGATGAGTTTTCACTGAGAGCTTTTCATGAGAAATACACCCGGAGCGCTTGCCAAACACTGCCGAGGGGCGATCCCGTTTAGAAAAATTTTCTTCTAATTGAAAGACCTTATTTCTAAAATTTTGATATTGCTTTGCCCTGGTTGCGAACCCAGGCCATACGGTGTGATAGGCGGAGCACGCTACCATCACACCACGGTGGCCGCCAAGAGTATCTTTTTTTGGCAAGAGTAATTCTCCGCTATGTTTCTAGGTTAGCACGGTTGTTTAATGCTTAGTTCGTTGTTTTTCGAAATTTATGCTGTCAACAGTTTCGTGGTTGCCCCGTTGCAATTGAGATGGCTAAGTATTTGTTTGATAACAGCAGGTACTTTGTACTCATACATAAAAAATGCTGCATTTAAACTTTTACATCTTTATTGACTTATCCAACTACCTTCGTAGTCATCACAGAAGTGTTTTTACTGTGATGGTCCAACATAAACTCTTTGTCAGATTATCAACGGCAAAATATATAAGAAGATTCGATAGTGTCCCCTTTTTAAGAACGAAGTGTTTCTGTAAGGCGCCGAATCCTTATCTTACAATTTTAGCATAATCGAGCTTGTGAGTAGGTCCATCTCTTAATCCAGCTAATATTTGTAAGCAACGAATGCGTAACTTTGGTAATTCATAAGATGTAAAATGTCATCTCATCATCATCATTAAATTTGTAGGGCCTTCGCTGCAATAGGCGAGCACTTACCACAGCAACCGACTATCCAGTTAACGATAACACTTTGATATCCATGGGTTTTCCGTACTTGGAGCGAGCTCAAATTTTTCTTGTCATGTCAGTGTCAACGATTAAAGTTTCGAATTAACGAAACGGGAGCACAATATTTGGTTCAAATACCCTGTTCACCTTTTACCTTTAGGCTCAAAATATGCCACGGATTTGTTTACTTGTAATCCTATCTGAATAGATATAAACTTTAATCCATACATTTTCTATAGCAAACTTTTACAAATATCTATGGACAAGAGCGTTTTTTCAACTCACCAGATGCTAGACACATCAATAGATAAGCTAAGATTGCCACGCTTGATGCGGTATCGCCCCCAAAGGGAAAGATTAACTTTTTAAATCGTTTTTATCTAATTTCGATTTTTTCCGCTTAATCTTTCCTTTATGTAAGTCATTGTTTTTGTTGTGCTTATGTGGCTTTGTGGTATCTTTTGTTAACCACTTTGTTTTCTAAGCGCATTTGGAGCACGTGCCACACGAACTAAATTGATTTCGCCAGTAGGTGGAAATAATATTAACTCTCGCCTTGCTTTAACCCATATTATCGCACAAGAAAAAACACTTTGTATTGTATACAAAGCTCCCGAATAACAATAAAAATTAATCAATTAAAACGTTTGAAAATAACTACCTTTGAAAGGGAAACAAATCTCGGAAGGCGAGTGGCTCATTCGAATAAATATCCGTTTTACTGTAGTGTAATGTGGGAATAATGTAAGGAAAGGAAAGGAAAGAAAAGAAAAGAAAAGAAAAGAAAAGAAAAGAAAGAAAAGAAAAGAATAAAAGAAAAGAAAGAAAGAAATGAAAAGGAAAGGAAAGGAATGGAAATGAAATCGAGCTCGGACGGCGTCATTTCAAATTGGCATCGAAATCTTATAGATTTTTTATCGATGAGTTAGTTATTTGTTATCGATGGGTTATTACATTTCTCATCGAGCAGTTATCAGTTTGTCGTCTATTATCGATGAGGTATAGACGAGTTCTTGATTTATTGTCCAAGTGTTGTAAATTTGCTTTTGATAATAAAGGTTTTCGAAATGTTATCGCTTTTTTATCGATATGCTATCGAACAGTAATTAAAATATTATCGAAATGTTATTTACAAGTTATCAAAAACTTATAGATTTATAATCCCTTTACTACTTCGTTATCAAAAATTTATCAGTTTGTTATAATATTGTTACGAATATTAGCAAAACTAAGGGGTGCTGCTATCTCTAAGCCGATGCTAAGCAGTGACGCGAATTCACATCAATAATTCAATCATTATGTATCTACATAAACGAAACAATAATTGCGTCTACACATATGTACCATGTACGTATACGAGCAGCGGAGAGTCAATGCACAAACACATGCATATATCTGAGATACGCCTGAAAGTATGCAAAAGATCTACACCTATTTGTTTACACACCCAACTTCAGCAGTACTTTATACTCGCACTACTTTCCTTTGTTCTCATTTCACAGCCGGCGCCACCCGAGCATTCCCTGCACTTTGCAAAAATTAACTTGAATAAATTTTAATTAAAAAAGGAAATTTCCTTCATTCCCTCTTTCACTAACCCTCCTTATTTGACTTACTCTTGTTTGGCTTCGTGCTCCTTGTCTTCCTTAAATTGCAAAAACTAAAACTAAACAAACTAAAATATTGCAGCGCCACCTGTCGGATATTGCTAAAATAGAATTTGTGCAGCTCCGACTATACATCTTTGAGAAATGTGCGAGTATCTGCCTCAAAAGGATAAACAGCTTAACTAAACACTCGATATCAAACAAAATCTAGGTCTTAAGAATATTTCATCAACCGATTGAGAAGTACAAAAGTATGTAAACGTAAATGAAATAAATGTTCATGCTTCAACTAAGTTTCCTGTTATAGTGTTTTGAATATCACATTTTTCCTCGGATGATGAAAGTTATGAGAATATATCGCTCATTTACTTCAATAGTGTCATAACTAAAAACCCATGACTTTTGAGTTATTAACATATACACCTACCCAATATCATGATCTATGTTGTATAGAAAAATTTTTGTGATCAATTAAAAATTTACCGCGTGCTATAAAAATGGTAATATTCCTTTATATGCGCAACATATGGCAGTTAAAATCTTTGAATGGCTCTCCTGGAAAATTGTGTTTTTCGAGTTATGACACTATTGAAGTAAATGAGCGATATCCTTTCGTTTAAGAGGTGCTTTTCATCATAGTCGACCTTTTTTATTCCTCTCAAAGTTTGCTAGTGAGTTAAGTGAGATAAATATATCAATCTTCCAAATGTTTATCTCATGGAAGCCTTTATTCCCTGAAAGTAACGGTTTCTATCTCTCTCTTAGCGAAAATCAGCTATGATTCTACGGATAACTCTTATTATGGAACCCTGCTTATATATGTTTCCATGTATGCATATATGTATTTTGTGCAAATTTTTTCTAAATTGATATATTTCTGGTTGATTATTGCTGCTGCGGTGGTGGCGGCAATAACTTTGTCCAGTATTATACTGCTATGTCCGCTACCAATTTGCCGCTGACTCGCCTCTATGGAATTTGCTTGTAGCGCGGGCGTATTCATCTACGTATGTACATACATATATACCTCCGCCGACGACTGATTTACATTACGGAAATGTAACCGCTTTATCTTTTGCAAACAAAAACTTTGTTTCCAAAATTACATTCATTAAAATTGACGGCTAATTTCGATAGTGTTTGCTGTGCGCTTATTTCCATTTGGTCATTACAGCTGTCCATCAAATCAGTCAAGTCCATACCCCCTGGCTTCGTTAGCAATATGTATTACCATTATAGATTGCTAGTTCTTTCGCTTAAGTGTCTTAGTTATCGTTAAATTTACCATTACTACTGGTCAACAAACTATAATTTTTGTTTCAGTTTTATGTTTATATCAAAATGGATTTTATAGAATTACTCATTAAGTTTTTTATTTCAATTTAATACTCGCAATTAGATCATTTCGCGCCCAAGTACATAGTATGAGATTAATGCGGGTATGTTTTGTCAAGAAACTATTAATACTAAACAAATTTTAAACACAAATTCATATAAGTTAATTAAGTGAACAAATGTTTTACACACTAATAGTTATGGAATGGGTTATATTTAATGGTTTGTCAATTAGTGCTACACAAGTCTTAGTTATTCTTAATAACTACATATAGTGTGACCTTAAATGGTCGACGTGTTGCTGTTTTTTGCCTAGAAGGGTTGCTGAAAACAACCTCGACGGATGCTTTAGGACTTCGTAATTTCTCTCAGTTTATTTTTGATTTATGTAACCTATATCTACTCCAAAATATTTGATTTCTCACAAAAATTGTTTAGAAAAAACTTACTTCACAGTTTCCGGTAGCCTCTGGGATCTACATTAGTCTACAAATTTAACAATTAATCAGACTAAAGAAAGTATAGCATAAAAAACAAACAAAAGGCTTGGCAACTTAAATATATGATAATTACAAAATATACTGTATACTTATGCATTAAATCATTCAAATGCAAAGACACACAGAGGTATAGGGGGTTACACTTACATATTTAAGGTAGTAAGTAGGTACTTTTTAATCCTGAAAATCGGATCGCATGTATCTAAATTTTTGCAGTGATTATTGAAATCATGACATATACCACGAAGTGGGTCATGCATTTCAAAGTTCGTTCTGCATGTACTTATATGCAGTTGTTGAAAATATCTAGACGGTCTGACTGGCACGTTGAACTTAATTTCACTAAGCAGAAATGGGCTAGCTATCATCTCTCTTAAAAGTTTTACTTGATATTAGAGAAAAATTGTAAGTTTACAAACGGCGATGGTTACTAGGACATGTTTCTGAATTTCACTTCTTCATCAGCTAGCTTTTCGGGAGCTGAGCGTTGAACTCGAATCTCCGACATTCATATCAGTGCAAGCATTTAGCTGCTAAGCCATATGAATGTCCCGTTGTTCGCTGTACAATTGGTCTCTAAGAGTTGCCTTTTTGTTTATCTTCCTTTTGATCACCATGTAGGCACATACACTCTGTATGTAGTTTATTCCTAATGGTGTGGATATGATTTTTAGGCGCGCTTTTGAAAGCTTGTTCGGATTTTTACAGTATTTGTTTTTAATACTTCCGCTGTTACTATTATATCAATATGATCATATGTATTTAATTAGCGAGCTTTGCTCATATTGCTTTATACAATGGTTTTTTTAATTGATATTAGAGAAAAATTTAAAAGTTTTACTATAAATAAGACATTAAGCATCTCCCTACGGCTCTGTAATGTAGGCAACTGTAATAGTGTTTAACCGGCTGCAGTACGGTGGAAGATTCCTTGACGTGTCCCAAGGCAATTGTTTCAAAGCAAAAGCAAAAACTGTTTTTGGACGATTCCCAGTTTATCGCAGTGAATTTGATAACGTGGCTCCAGATTATCGAAGCATATTCCAATATTGGCCTCACCAATGATGTAAAAAGAGATTTAGTAACGTACGGATCATTAAATTCCTTAGACCACCTTTTCACGAACGCCAAAGTACCTTTAGCCCTATTAACGCAAGTTTCTATATGTAACCTAAAGTCAAACTTAGGGTCCATTGTAACACCTAGGTCAAGTGAAGTTGGTAACTTGCTTAATAACATAATCTACAAGCACATACTCATGGAAATTAAAGGGTTTTCGTGTAAAAACACATGAACTTACACTTCGGAAGGTTTAGTGACATGAGGTTAGCATTACACCATACAACTAGGCTGTTCAGATCCAACTGAAGAAGTGCTCTATCCTCTGGTGAGCGGATAGGCATAACAAGTTTCGGAAAGCCTAAACCGGTCGAGTTTGTGTAAGAGCAGAGAATGGGATACTTTATCAAACGCCTTACTGAAATCTGTGTAAATAACCTCCATTTCGAAGTTAGATTTAAAACTATTGGATACAAGGGTCGTGAACTCTAGAAGGTTAGACACTGTTGACTTTCCCTTACAAATCCGTGCTGTGATAAGTCAATAACCGAAGATAGACTGAACGCCACTTGCTTGTGACAATGGCTTCGAACAGCTTGGGAATGGCATTGAGTTTGGCTATTCCTCTGTAATTTGTGACACAAGATCTGCTGCCACTTTTATGGAGAGGAATTATAAATGACTCTTTCCACTTCATAGGAAACATTCCTTGCTTCAGGGAGGCATTAAATAAACAAGCTAGAGGTCGATATAGGTATTGTGCACAAGTTTTTAGCACAACCGGCGGAATTTGATCAGGCCCAGCAATGTAAGATATTTTCAGATTTTCCAGATGCCAAAGAACATCCTCAGCACTAATAAAAGAACTAATGCTGAATTCAGTGGGGACACTAAATGTATAATCTGACGTCACCGAATCGGATGAATTCGAATAGCTAGATTTGAAATAATCCGCAAACATATTAGCAATTATGGCATTATCGCTCGAAGTATGATCGTTTAAGCTTCATTGTAGAAGGAAATCATTTAGTCTTTCTTTTCGAGTTAACAAAACTGTAAAACGCCTTAGGGTTACAAAAATTTGACTCGTAATTTGACTCCTAATAATGGTCCAGATTTTCAGCGCATTGATGTGTAGGAAACCCCTAACCTATTGTAGCGAATACTATCAGTTTCGATGCGTCACTATGCCGCTGCACAACCACCTGAATACAAGAGCTAAGAACTCATCCCTGCAAAAAATGCATTTAGTCACAAAGGAGTATGCGAGTAATGCCAGTTTTGTTCTCTTTGATGCGTTGAACTAGCCCTTTTGTTTGGGCATGTTCTATGAAAAGACTAATTCTACCCAATTATACCCTAACAGGAACGATAGGACCAATCCCCTTTGCACTCATATGGCCACGAATGAAGACTAACCTCTTTTCTCATCGAAAAGTGCGAGTTTTCGTACTGTACGAAGTTAAGACTTCAAAAAAAATTGTTAGATACATCTATGTTGAAAAAATTATTAAGTCGCCAACTCATTCCAAGAGATATGGGTCGACTGAAACTTATGGTCCAAGTAATTTATGTTCGGTAAAGTGATCCGTACTTTTCTTAAATAATTCAAATCAATCGCCTATAATATTCCTTATTTAACTCGCTTCGTTATCGCTTTTTTACGTGTCATAAAATGGGCTACAGAGATTTCAACCGACTAATCCCAACTGTACCCAAAAGAGACTAGAGGAGATCAGTTATGCCCCAATATAGACGAAAGATATCAATCGAAGACCGCTCTCTTTAGAGATTAGTTGCACTATTTGAGAGATATACCATTACTTACACAGATGATATTACTCACACCTATACATAGAAAACAGGAGCGAATATGAGATGCAGCAGATGAGAGCAGTAAATAAACAACTAATCGAGAAGGCTTTCACAACAAGTCTAGATCCTGTGATAAATAGGCGAAAATGGCAACTGAGAGTATAAAAGCGGCATAGTCCAATGGATGGGAATCAGTTTGATTTTAACACGCTATAAGTGAAGTACGCGAACACATTAAATTGTGAAGATCTACTACCATAGAAGTGCTGTTAAGAAAAAGAATTTTATATACATAAGAACCTTCTCCATCAAACAATTTGGCCTGTCTTCCCAGTTACTTATGGTTTTCTGTAGTGTGTGCCTTTGGAAGTCCACAGAACCACTCTGAACCATAAATGCTGCTTTAGAACCCCGCTTGACTTGTTGATTACCTTCATGTCCATGGTACACGGTAAGCCAAACTAACAAACCCTTGTGTTTTTGGCTCCCATATCATTTAGGACTACAATGTGCTCATCCGTTAGCTTAGAAGTAATTGTGTAAGATGGCAAGGCACTTAAGGCTGCATGTCTGTTTGATACAATGAGGATATTTCTCGAGTATTAGCCTCTTCCTAGAATTTCTCCACCGCTTACTTCTATTGCATGTACAGTGCGGTAGCATCTCAGTGGTGTCGATTTCTTGAAGTTTAGCCCATAAGTGCCAGCTGCGGTTCTTCCGTCATCAACTGTTGACCGGTCCGTGAACAAGACCTCTGAATCAGAGTCACTAAGTGGATCTCCTACTTCCCAAAGGTTTCTGAGCGCAATGCACACCTCAAGTTCTCTCAGACTCATAGCGTAAGGGCCATTGCATCACGTAGTTGCAGTACAGGATTTTCCAGAATTTTCTTATTACTTTATTTGCTCAGTCAAGTTTCTCTATTAGAATATGTGAGGGAGGTATTCCCACTAAGGTACTAAGTGCATCAGCAGGGGACATTTTCATCTCACCCGTTATGTCAATACAAACTAGTGGATACAGTTTAGTTAATTTGTTTATTGCTACTCTTTGCATGGTCTTTGGCCCCCAAACTAAAGAAATATACGTGATTATTGGCTTCACAACAGTATTAAATATCCAGTATATCACTTTTGGGATATAGCCTACATGTTTTGTCATATAATCGTGTGCAAGCGATAAAAGATCTTGTTGCTTCGTTTTAGGTAGCATCCTGATTAGGGTTCGGGTCAGTGTAATCGCTAGGTATTTCGCTTCAACTGAAAATCGGATTTTGGTGCCACCCGTCAGGATTGAAATTCACAAACCTCTTTTAACGACATTCGTCAACAAATCTATAACGATTTTGATATTCAGTAGGCATTTTTAATAGATTTTCCTTAACGCGTGACAACTATCAGTTTTCTACCATTTTAATTAATGGCCAGATTATGTATAACGTCGCAGTCACTCACGTTCCCTTTCACCACTACATAGTACCAAAATTTCACAAAGGCAACTCAGGTTTACTGTCACTCACTGAGTCCCCCTGTGGGTTAGAGGGTTAGAATATGCCCACGGTAGGTATATCGGTCGTAAGAGGCGACCATAATAACATGGCTAACCAATCCATGAGTAAGGTGATTTTACTCGAAAGGGAGCAGGGTGTACGCTGGTATCACCCTGTGGACCCTAGGCATGATCTTTATAAAAACTGCTACCGCGGGAGCAGCAAAAGCCAGTTGTGACCTTATGCACTGCATCGTACGATGCTTGTATTCACTGTCTCATCTCCTGTCCTGGGATGGCCCCACTTGTGGGAGCATCGCGGTGGCTGTGGTTTCAAATAAGAGTTCACTTTATGACACGCTCTGAGCAGACTTGTTTTCCCTTGGGGCGTGCACACCCAAGGGAATTCGATCTCTTGCTTGTCACAGTATACCCAATTTCATTTAAAAACTGATCCCTGAGGCGCAGACGAAAGAGTTGGTCACATCCCATAATTGTGGCAACCGGAGTGTAAACCGTTGAGAGATGGTGAAACGTATGTCTATCGTCAGCCGAAAACAATCCATAATTGTACGAGTGGGCCGGTGCTCATCTCGTCTTTTGAGATGTTTGAAGCTGCGAATAGGAGGCGTTCGCAGAATGGATGGCCACATCCAAAAAATGTGGCAGATTTGACGTTGTCAGATCACTGCAGTGTGGCGAACTGCTATTGCAAAGATATTGCGTAGGTGGGAAAGCCCCCCAACGTAGGTCTATGGTTGGAAAGGTTGCCACAGCCCTAAATTGTGGAAAGAACGGAGCGTAACTTTGATGAAGATGTGGGCACGTATAAGTAGCAAATAATGTAGATAAAAGTTGCAAATAAAACTGAATAGAACGTTTAGCTGGGTTCAGTTGCAACATGATCTTAAACGCACAAGTACCTGTGACTAGCTGGATATGTCTTGATGCGCAAGTGGTTTAGTAACAAGATTAGTGACGATGTATCTTGCGAGTGTTTGTGTCGTAAGTACTTGTGAGCATCACTGTCTGTTGCCCCAAGCAACAGATAGTTTTATTCACAAGGAATTATATGACGCTCTTACTCTATGGAACATTTAAGTAGCTATTCTGCTTAAGGAAAGACACTTGCGCTGATGAGTTACATCGGTACTTGGTTCACAGCAAACGGGCGTTTTTCGATCATAACAAGATGGTGCATAGCGTGGAGGGAGGTGCCGCCTTCAAGCAATGTCTGAGCAAAACCAGCTCCGTCGTCAACAATGTATTGTACATTGTTGTAACACTGCAGAACAGAAAAGGTTGGTCACATTCCTAACCTGCGACAAAACACCATATCTCAATCTGATTAACTTGTTAATCAGATGTCGAGATATCAAATCAATGAAAGAGGGATACTGAGGCAAGCACGGAACTCGCGGTGGAGTTGCCGTGCAACCGGGTGCCATTAACCCGAAATGGAAGGTGGAGGGTGGATAGTCCTCCCCGGCCAAACCAAGGCTGGTCGACTTGAACACCCAGCTCACCGATTGGTACCAACTTGTTGGGCCGAAGATCAACGGACATTGATCTGTGTTTATCACCGTGGGGTAGGTCTTCTAAAATAGTTATCCACGTTAAACACATATCGCATGTCGCTCACTGAGGTGGGTGAGTGCTCTTACATCATACCAATTTTGGTTCACACGATATAAAATGACTGGTTGCGTTATACATAATGAGCTCCTAAATATAATTATCGTTAGCACAATCGTTATCGCAAGCGCTTAAAGTTAGTGAATTCCATTACAACACCGCCACTGAGCCGCAAGTTTGACTGGTTAAAAGTTACGTCCTTTTTTAGAGGTATTTGCCTAAAAATCCGATATCTGCTTTAACTAGCGTACTTTTGATGCGTTAATAAAAATCGACGTCTTTCTTTTAAAAATCACATAAACTAATTTTCCATCATCCCAACAAACGGGTTCATTATCCTATTTATGGCATGAGAAGGAGCACTTCAACCGAAACTAACTCGTAAATTAAATTAAACGAGATGCTAATTAATTATTTCTAGCTAAAATATTGCTAATGAAATAATGAACGATCAAGTGCTATGTATGTGCACATTAGGGTGCGCCCTATTTTACCAACTTTATTTTGCTAACATTCACAGTTGGCCTAAAAGTATGCAAATTCATAAAATTTTTTCTGGCTTGAGAGACGCAGTTCGAAGAAGACTTGATCTCCCTCTGTGCTCCCAATTGGCGCCAGCTATCGCGAAATGGAACTAGCTGGCGTGTCGTGTTAGGTAACGGTCAAAATCCCTGAGGCGGCTACGATCGATTTGATGATGAAGATACGATGCTAAAAGTCTGTGCTCTATCATGAACCTGATTACTAGTCCTAGCTGGAGATAATAAGCCCAAATAGCGCTCTAGGCGTTATTTTGATGCACTTTCTCGCGAACCAATTAATATATAGACTGCTGTACCCTTTTCTGAGTTTGGAAAACGGCGGAAGATTGCGACATTTAGCTGGCCGTAGAAAACACCTGCACATGTTGGACAAGACCTAAATGATCCAGTTGCCCTTGTGCAAGCTGCACCTTGTAATTTGTTCAGATTTTAATGTTGGATTGCTTATCCAGGGCAGGCCACCACATTATTGCTCTGTATACTAGTAAAGGCTTAACATCGCTGTGTAGGAACATATCATACATTTTGGTTCGGCCCCGGGTTCGTCTTCTGCTAACTATTTCTTTTTTGCAGGAATAGTATGCTACGTACGCCTTCTCTATTCTTTCAACAATGACTTTTTAGTTTGGGTTGTTGTCTATTTTGACGTCAAGGTACTTAACATTCGCCGAGATTGTCATTTCTGCGGCTTTTAGTGAAGGCAGTCGAAAGACAGCTATTTTAGTTCTGCTGCGGATTAGTGTCTTGCTTGGGTTGATATTAAGACTACTCGATGGGACCCAGGAATGATGCCTGCTAAGCACACCTGCGTGATTTCTCTGATTTGACTGATAGAAAATTCCCCGAAAACTGCCATAACATTGTCGCCTACACGGGCCATCTCACGAACCTACAGATCTCTCATTTATGTTAGTGCAGTTTCGAAAATCGTGCACATGATCATTGACACTTTAAAGTCCTCCTTTCGTTTCCATGCCATTGGCTCCGTCTCTAAATTCTTAACAAATTTAATTTTAGTTAAAACCTGCGCTGAAACATCGGCAGCTAGGCTCCGCATTAAACTTCACCAAAGACAATGTACTTCCTTACTCACTTACTTATTGGCGTTTAACCGTTTAAACGGTTATGTGCGTCCAACAAGGCGCGCCAGTCGCTTCTTCTCTCTGCCAACTTGCGCCAATTGGTCACACCAAGGCAGTTTAAATCCTTTTCCACCTAGTCCTTCCAGAGGAGTGGAGGCCGCCCTCTTCCTCTGCTTCCATAGGCGGGTTCCGATAGAAACACTTTTTTAGCCGGAGCGTCATCTTTCATTCGCATAACATGGCCTAGCCAGCGCAACGCTGCTTTTAATTCGCTGGATATGTTGATGTGTGCATAAAGGTCGTACAGCTCATCGTTTAAATCTTCTTCGGTACTAGCTTTCGCCTCGTGGGGGTCCATAAATGTTTCGAAGAACTTTTCTCTCGAACACTCCCAGAGCCGCTTCATCTGCTGTTGTCATGGTCCATGCTTCTGCACCATATAGCAGGACGGGTACGATAAGTGACGTGTAGAGTATGATTTTCGTTTGTCGAGAGTGGACTTTACTTTTCAATTGCCTACCTCGTCCAAAGTAGCATCTATGGGCAAGAGTGATTCTTCCTGGATTTCAGAGCTGATGTTGTTGCTAGTGTTGATGGTGGTTCCCAAATAAACGAAGTCTTTTACTATTTCGAAATTATGCTGCCAACAGTAGCGTGGTTGCCAAGGCGGATATGCTCTGACTCTTTGCTCGATGACAGCAGGTACTTCATTTTGCCTTCATTCACCATCAAACCCATTTTGACAGCTTCTTTTTCCAGTTTGGAGTAAGCAGAACTAGCGGCGCGGGTGTTTAGGCCGATGATATCAATGTCAGCAGCATATGCCACTAATTGCACGCGTTTTATAAATATTGTTCGAGAGCGGTTAAGATCTGCAGCTAGTATAATTTTCTGCATCGTCAAATTAAAGATATCGCACGATAGGGGGTCACCTGTCTGAAACCTCGTTTAGTTTCGAACGGCTCGGAGAGGTCCTTCCCAATTCTGACTGAGCTGATGGTGTTGCTCAACGTCATTTTGCACAGCCGTATAAGCTTTTGCGGGGAAACCAATTCAGACATAGCAGCATATAGGCAGCTCCTTTTCGTGCTGCCGAAGGCGGCTTTAAATCGACGAAGAGGTGATGTGTGCCGATTCTTTTTCGCGGGTTTTTTCCAAGATTTGGCGCATTGTGAAAATCTGGTCGATGGTAGATTTACCAGTCTGAAGCCGCGCTGATAAGGTCCAATCAGCCGATTCACGGAGGGCTTCAATCTTTCGCACAATACACTTGACAGGACCTTATATGCGATATTAAGAAGGCTGATTCCGCGATAGTTGGCGCAGTTTGCAGTATTCCCTTTCTTGAGGACTGGGCAAAGAAAACTTAGATTCTAATCGTCGGGCATGCACTCGTCCGACCATATTTTGCAAAGAAGCTGATGCATGCGCCTTACCAACTCCTCGCCGCCATATTTGAATAGCTCCGCAGGAAATCCATCAGCGCCCGCGGCCTTGTTGTTTTTCAATCTGGTTATTGCTATTCTGACTTCGTCATACTCGAGTGGCGACACATTTATTCCATCATCATCGATTGTGGGATCCATTTAGGAGAGCAGATAAGTGTGCCCTCCATAATCTAAGTACACCCTGGACATCAGTAATAAGGTCGTCGTTTTCGTTATTACAAGAGTTTTCCCGGTCTGAAACCTTCCGTCTGTCGCCGAATTTTTTGATAAAATGTTCAGGCATTGTTACTGGTGGCTAACAGCTCAAACACTTCGCACTCACGCCTTTCTGTCTCTGTTTTTTTCTGCTTGAAAAGGCGTCTCGCTTCCCTTTTCAACGCGCGATAGCGTTCACACACTTCTCTTGTTGCGCTCGCTTTTAACGTAGCCTTGTAGGCAGCGTCTTTTCTTTCGGTTACCACGCGGCATTCTTCATCGTACCAGTTGTTTTTCCGTGGTCGCCGGTAACAAACTTTTTCCTCTGCGCCAGTACGCAGTGGTTTGGAGATATGCTCCCACTGCTCCAGCATTCCATCGGGTTGAGTTGTGCTCTCAGAGAGGAGGTGTGAGAGTCGAGTTGCGAAATCATTGCCAGTCTGTTGCGATTGCAGCCTTTCGACGTCTAGCTTTTCTTTTGTTGTTTGTTCCTTTGTTTTAGCAGCGCAGAAGCGCGTGCGTATATTGGCCGCAACGAGATAATGGTCCGATTCGATGTTAGGTCCTTGGATCGTGCGCACATATAAAACACTGGAGACATGTCGTCCATATGATTGCGAGTATTTCGATCGGGGAATAGCCATGTAGCTTGATTTATCTTTTATGCATGAACCTGTTTCGAGCACCCCATATGTACTTCCTGGGTTAGTCAAATCCCTGGGCAAAATATGAGGTCATGATCCGACAACACCGAAATCTGGTAAATTTTTAGTATATTCGTAGAGTCGACGTTGATAAAATAATTAAGCAAAAACATAGTTTTGCAATTGCCAACATAATAATCATGGCGTTGCGAACATTGCGCTTATGTTCCTTTGCTTTTTGTCGTAACAAAACCCTAGCACCATTCAAACAACCGCACACCCTAGTGCAGATGTTTCCGGAGAATAAAGCGAGTCTCTTTGTGGTCGGATAAATTACATTAGGTATTTGGAACAGAATAATGCAAATCTAGGACATCGCAGCACAACGGCAGCAAACGACATAAATTCTTACGTGGATTTTGCGGCAAGTGACGTAAATGAGTTCAGCAAGTGATGTGAGGAGTGTGAGCAAATGATGTCGGGGCAATTATAATGAATTATTAGCTTTTTTCGAATTTTTATGAGGCTGGTGTCGTTTCAAAATTGAAATTTATGTGGTGTTGCTGTCGGCATAAAGAGCACTTTATTGCATTTAAAATATGATAAATAAGCGCTATTGTTGGTTAAACTAATGTACACACACATATACATAACATTTAATGTTTATAAAATTTTGACACATTTAAAAAGTCGTTTGCACTTTATTTACGACCAACACAATGCAATGCGACGGCGCAGCGCAGTCAACCTCATTATCACGTTCCGGCAAGGCACTAATTTTTCAAGAGTTCCTCTGTGCTAACAACGAAAACAGCAACAGCAAGTGTATGAAAACATTTATGTATGCACATGTGTGCGTATGTAATAGCAACAAAACAAAAAATTGTTTTAAAGCCACATCGCAACCTTTGCAAACGCTGAATGCGTGTTTTATACGTGAGTCGCTTTTTTGTCGCTGCAGCAAAATTGCATTTTTCACTCAGCGCACAACAACATCAATAGGAGCGACCACTAAAAATGCGTTGCATTCATTTTTAATTGGTGAAAAATAACAGGCATTTCATAGCCGTCACCATGCTAACACTATTAAATGTTTAAAATCTAAATGCATACGCACAAAAAACCGCTGCGCATGCGCCAACGTTGCCCAAGGCATTTGATATGCCCAACATTATGGTGAATGCAAACGTAGGCGCAGAAGGCGTAAAAGCGGAGGCAGTAAATGCTTAAGTGCGGCCTCGAAGGGTTTTTATGCTTTAAATGGCTAAAAGCTGACAACAACAACAATAAAGAAAAACGAAAAAGCACTTTGAAAGTAAACAAAAAATGGAAAGCCTAAGTTATTATATTGCGTATGTATGTATATACCATGCAGCAAAGGCCAAGGTTGAACTGTCCAGTCAATAAAGACCTCAAATAGACTGATTGTGTCCATAGTGTTACAGCAAAGGCTTAGTACAAGGTCCTTATACACGATTTCCACTTTTCGGCTGATATGAAATAAAGGAAAAGACCAAAGATGACTGCCACCGCCATGATATCAGAATTAAGCAGGCCAATTTTAATGCCAGAGACTTTCCGGGAAGCCTTTACTTAGTCCAAACAAGTTTGAGCTTGATCACGTTCACTACGGCTCAAAATAAGGTCATCCAGGGTACCACGATCCAACATGAAATGATTCATTAAACTACTTGGCTTAGTCCTGATCAAAGAACGTGCGATTGATCAGTTTGTGACCGCCAGCAAACATAACACAGTGTCCTGGTAAGCGCACGCAACGGGATCCAAATAACGGGGACCATCACCTTGTAGTAGCCAAGACAAGCACACGCCTATGTATGTGCAGTAAAGGAAGTGGCCGCCATGATACAAATAAGGTTTTGTTTTTGCACGAGAAGCTGCTTACTGAACTAATATCCCATATTGTTCCACTAGTCTTTCAGGGCAATGTCCAAGATGACTAACGGCGCACTCTAGCAGTGGGATCTTATTGTTTAACTCCCTGAGTAGTGCCTGCTTTCCAGAGAGGAACGTGGTTATTGTTATAGCGATAAAGACACTTCCGGGAGTTTTGGGGGAGTGTTATCCATGTTCATGTTCTTCTCCGGATATAGATCCTTATATTTCGGTAACAAGCCCGATCCTCTCGCTAACGATTTAATATGACCATATTGAACTTTCTAGGCCATCCCGCCCCCAGCGCCTAGTTCCATGTGGAATGGGGTCACCAGAGCCTAGGCAAGGATAACCGAGATTGCAATTGGGTTAAGAAGTTATAAATTGCGCTGGCGTCCACTTACGAAAGCATACCTGCCGCGGTCATATTCTAAGCCTTCCAACTCGCTGTGGGTCACTGCTTATAGTGCTGCATTGTGTACGGGCATAACTAGCGGTATAAAATAGTTTTTAAGGAGTCTGTCTTTGTGGGAGCCCACCCCATTGGATTAAGAACATAGAATACTCCTACGGTAGTCATGTCCGTAACTAGATGCGATTTAAATCCACAAACTCAAACGGTCGAAGAAGGAAATGAGAACTTTATGCACTGATAGAGTTTATTAAGCCTCACAGCGGGATTTTATGAGTGTAGGCCGGCCTACTGAAACTCAACCCCCCACGGCCCATGCAATTTTTTTACCTGGGAACTTGTTTCACATTACTTCGAGTACTAGAGAGCGGAACATAAGCTGTATGGCTAGTTAAGTTAGGCAGAGAAAAACTACCTTGAATAACATGAAGGTCCATTTATCTTAGCTTCTTTGAAAATCTCGACGTAGCAACGAATAAGACCAATCTCGACCTGAATAGGTCTGTTAGAGATGCTAGTGTACCGATACTGAAATACTTTCGCCTAATTCTGCCAAGAGTTGAACAATCAAGCATGAAGTGCTTACATGATTCCCCTTCGGCATCCTCAATGCAGCTGCAGCAAGATGGGGTTCCCCATTATTTGTTATCTCCAGCATGCCCAGTGGATGAAAAGGCAACAGAAAGCTGGTGTCTCCTATGCGTGGTCAGAACCATCCATAACTGAACCAGTTAAAAACGCATTGTAAAGGTCTACGAAGGGTGCATTTGCCATTTTGTAGGATGATCACAATATTAAAAATGCCAGTTGAATGTACTGAGAGGGAATAGAATTAGAAGTAGTACCATTTCTTAATGATTCGGAACTAGTGCAGGGTAGCTGCTGGTGCATTAGAGAGTCCTTCAAGGGTATCGCAAAAGAGAGCCCTAGGCAGGAAAACTCACCAGTACAACCACCTGTCTAAGTTGTTAGAAAATTGGTCGTTTAGCATAAGCAGTGAGACTATCGGTATTTCTTGATGGCACGTTGTATTAGCTTTCTTGACTGCGTAGAATGTACTCTGTAGAAGTACTGCGTAGAAGTACTCTGTTAAGCATCCACTATAATCTTCCCTCGTCGGATACCATGCTGTATTTGAGATATATCCCGTCTCCGTCCTCCATTTGCTTTGTCTAGTATGCCCAATGGACGGAAAGGCAATAGAAATGTGGGTTCTCCTCTGTCTTTAGAAAGTAAAACTTGTCGTTTCGTTTTTTGAGCTCTTTGGGCGGAAATTCTTCAATAGTTTTCGGCGTTTTTATAACCATAAGTCCCAATCCATTTGCTCGAAAAGCGCTTTTCAGCACGTAAGTGCAATAGCCAGCGTGAACGGAAAGAGAAAATAGAGATTAGTCCCCGTTTCACTTTGCAATGAGAACTAGTCCGATCGTTTTCCATTCTGTGGACAGGATTTCTTTATTACTTATAGTTATCTTTGTAACCAGAGGTTTCGGCCCACTTCTTCGCAAAGCGCTTTCCAGCACATAAGTTTGAATTGCTTCAGTTTAGCGGCAAGAGCTTTCTCTGTTTTCTCTCATGACTCCTACTTTTTCAGGCTTTAAGCCTGTTCTACCAGTTTAATTGTATGCGTCTCCTACAAGTGGCATAGAAACATTGCGTGGTCTGCAAAAGTCTCTTCCGCCACATTACTACTGTCGGTTATTCGTCAGGCATATATCTACCAGTACCGCTGCGGAAAAGTTGATTGCATCAATCATTAATGCGTCCCATATAGGTGTGATAGGGAGTTCCTCGAACTAATTCTGAGATGGAGCGTTTTAAAGACATGCCCTGTGAAAAAGAAGCGAGTCATTCTGCAAAAGGGTTCAATATTTATAACTCCACTACTACCGGTTATATAGATATAGTCATCTTAATTTGTATATATGTACACTGAAAGAAAAGGTGCTAGTAAAATCAACAAATCGGTTCTGTTGTTCTTGACTTAACGGAGATTCGGTGAAATTGATCGAATTAGGGTTAATTCGACCGAGTTCTTTATCAATCGAACAAATTAGTTTAGTAACAGAAGAGAAATTTTCGCTCTTAAGTTAACAAAATTTGGTAAAATTGACAGATTCCTAATCAATCTAACTGATTTTTCTGTTAACACAACTGATCTTACAGGTCATTTCAACGGCGATAAACTGTCAATACATGAGCAAATTTCAAATAGTATTTTACGCTCACTGCGCTCTCTACTTTGTAGTTATGACGGTGGTGTCACTTGTTTAAAAAAAACACGAAAAATCAAATCGAAAAACACACAAAATGGGAAAACAACAAAAAATAGTTTTTCAGTTATCAATACAAAACGAAAAAACCATTTTTTTTAATTTACTATGCAAAAAATTATGAGATAACGGGACACCTTTTATCGGATACAATTTTACAACTTCTCCTCCAAGCGAAATGCAAAATTACGCCCTCTTGTTGCAAAAATTTTGCTTGAACGAACAGGATTTTTCCAAAGTTAGTAACATTTTGTTCAAGTTTTTACGAATTTTCACTCACGCGAACGAATCTAAAAAGATAATAAAAAAACATCCTTTTCTAATGTTGATGTTTCTGACAAAATAAAAGTTTGAGTTGTTTTGGAATCGTTTCAAGTTAAAGTGTTACGAAAATTAAACTTGCCGAATTACATGTAAAGTTACTCCAGTGGTGAATTACCTTCCTGCGGTTTGATTCTTTACTTTTCTATAACTTACAAGTTCTCTTTTTAAAATGTTACGTCAAACATTTATATTACAAGTTTTGTTCGAAACAATCAAGTGTGGCAACTACATGCGAGAGAAGAAATTGAGAATGAGCTGAGCTGCAACTGAAAGAATTGAGAATCAGTTTTGTGACTACTATTTTCATTTCTATATTCATATGTATGTATATGTAGCAAACATGCGTATTTATGTATTCACATATTTACGTATTTATATGGCGGCCGCCGTGGTGTGATGGTAGCGTGCTCCGCCTACCACACCGAAGACCCTGGGTTCACACCCCGGGCAAAGCAACATCAAAATTTTAGAAACAAGCTTTTTCAATTAGAAGAAAAATTTTCTAAGCGGGGTCGCCCCTCGGCAGTGTTCGGCAAGCACTCCGAGTGTATTTCTGCCATGAAATGCTCTCAGTGAAAACTCATATGCCTTGCAGATGCCGTTCGGAGTCGGCATAAAACAAGTAGGTCGCGTCCCGCCAATTTGTAAGAAAAATTAAAAAGGAGCACGACGCAAATTGGAAGAGAAGTTCGGCCTAAAATCTCTTCGGAGGTTATCGCGCCTTACATTTATTTATTTATATGGCAACATAGGTACTTTCATACAAAGCTGTCGCAACAACTTTTTTTGTTCATTTGACTACTAAAAACGGTCAATTACGAATCAACGATTTGTGCGCAGTTGATTCACATCTTGTTGCGATGGATAAAAATTGACAGAATTTCGGTTGAATTGACCCGTATTTCGGTTGATTTTACCAGTCTTTTTCTTTCAGTGTATGTTTGCTGTCAGCTAAGTAAAAAATTTAACATTCGATAAGCATCACTAAAGGATAGTGCCGCTAATAAATTTTCAAGATTATGTGGACTATTTACGTATGTAAGGGAAGTCGGCAGCTATTGTAAGTTGTAAATTCTGCTGCTACCAATTGCTTGATAGTTGACTACATATTTAAGCACTCCTGTACTTTCGACATAACAACCATACGCAAATGCCGCGGTTAACCAAAGTTTCGGTGGCATTGGACAAAATAATTTTGTTATGGGCATTTCTCACTCCGTTGTGCAGATTGGTGGCAACCAATTTTGGTTAGTTTGCATACAATATCCAAGCGCTATTGCATTTGCTGCACACCCATCAAAGTGACATTGCGGCATGCAGGAATGTGTTAAAAACAAAACCTCTGGCAGTAAGCTAAAGTGTCACATTGTAATTACTCGAAATTCACACGAGGTGATCATACATCGACATTTACACTAGAAGTTTGTAGTGAGTGTGAATTATATCTATTCGCAATATAAAGTATCTAAGTATGTATTAACTATGTGTGGGTTACTTACTTAAGCTTAATCTTTGTCAACATACATATGTACATATGTCCGTATGTATGGCGTGTATATATTTACACTTGCATATACATTTAATGAGAACTTTTAGCAACATTATGTCTTTTTAATTGGATAAACCTTGATATCAACACCGCCACCACATTCACCCAGCTAGCGCATTCTAGCGCTACCAAGGGAATATAAACAAACAAGAGCAACAAGCAGTTTACATTGAAATAGAACGTTCATTTTCAAACAACAACATTTACACAAAAAACCATAGCCATACGCCACATGATCATACAAGGTCATTTCACAGCTTTGGAACATAATAAATTAACAATGTGTCATAACAAAACTGTTAGCACTCTCAAATAAACGACCTCAACTTGATAGGCAGCAGTTGATGAAAGTTCTTTCAAAAGACATTAAGGTCGTTAAGTGGCCTCCGTTGTGCGGTGGTAACGTGCTCCGCTAATCACACCGAAGATCCTGTTTCGATTCCCGGGCAAAGCACATGAACATTTGAAATAAGTGAAAACTCATCTGCCTTGCAGAGACGGTTAGGTGTCTGCGAAAAACATGTAGGTCCCGTTCCGCCAATTCATAGGAAAAATAAACAAGTAGCACGATGCAAGTCGCAAGAGAGAGGCTCCTTTATTCGTTTATCGAAATGTTCAGGATGAAGAGCTGAGGTGTTTTAGTCATGTCCGTCTATCAGCCCATATATCGTGTTTGCATTCAAACAAATCCCGCAGCTTTTTAGGTACGCAAATGAAATTTGGCGATGTAGTTATGCGACAAAGCATTCGTCACCGGATCGACCCACAAAGGCATATATGCCCCTTGCAACCGATTTTTAGATAAGAGGTGTTTTATCGTTTCTTCCTCCCTGAAACTACGCTTGATGTTTACTTATAGGACATTTACTGTTGTCTGAAGATATCGTCAAGATCGATTGTTTATATAATATACATATATTCCATATAAGTGGTAAAGTCATCGTCATAGCTCCCACAAGTAGATAGCTAGAAATGTGAAACTTTGTGTGAAGATTCGAACCAATTATGTATTCGAGACTTATCAAAAATGTTGTCTATATGTACATGTTCTCTAAATAATATAAGTATATCTTATACAATTGATTTTTCTTATATTACGAGTTTTTGAATTTTGATCACATTATTCTTCCGCTCCATTTGTGACAGATGAGTGCCATTCGTCAACCATATTACTTCGAGATCTGAGCTAACTTGTCTACAGCCCTGGACATAGCTAGAGAAAGTGATGAATGTCCGCATCCTTGGAGCAAGGGTGCAATCCCATTAAATATATTCCTCGAATTCCCACAGGAAATAGCGTAAGGGTGCTGGTACGAAGCCATACGTACGCTTTCTATCCATTTCGGAACTCCTCATGGCTATCTCATCAGGAAATGCATTGCCTTTAGACCCAGCTAGGCTCCACAACTCCGTACGATATGCGAATTTGCTAAATTGGATACTAATGTATTTCAGGCTGCACGGCTGTAAACAAATTTCTATTCATTGGTATATGCGACCGTGCCGCCTTGAAGCAGTCTGACTGCTCTCTATCTCTTTGGCATAGACCGCCGCTTGGAGAGCACTGCGGGAGTCAAGAAGTCGCTGATGCGTTTTGTAAATCCTTTGTAAGTTAAAAGTTTGAAATGGTTTAGTATACCAGCGTCTTCTCTATCAGGCTTTAATGAGCAAAGAACCCAAGCAAAAATTTGAACATTACTTAAGAACATGTATTCTATGTAAGTCCTTCGCTAGGTAAACTTATGGCACTGCTGAAAAAATGCAAGAAGACAGTTCGTATCTTAGTCTTTGGTAAGTTCACATTTCATCCAAAGTCTTTCTCAATAAAGCTTTTAGAGTTTGTGTAAAAGATGTTAGAAGGAGAGCTCGTATACAAGGACATTTCCTCCACCACATGGATATGTATATAAAGTGGCAGTTAATATTTGACAGATAACCAAACCAGTTCGATTGAAGTCTCAGTCAGCATTGACTGGAGATGGTGAGAGCAGCCCTATTATTTTGGTGGTTTAACTCCAGGTTTGATGTACGATGTTCGATTCGCATCCTAACTCGCTCGTTAATGAAATGTGTGTTTATATTTGTTCTCAATAAAGGATGCTAGTACACAAGTTCGCCGCTTAAATCTTTTGTAACTTTGATATCGAACATGTCATTTACTAACACTTATGTATGTTTATCCTTGTGATAAAACAAATATTTAATAAATTTTTATAGATTCGTATCCTAAGTCCTTCGTTAGTTAAATTACTGCTTAAGATTTTGTAGCATACTTACGAGTTTGTGTCTTTAGTCATGCGTTATTTTCCCTTGTACTAAGGTTTTTGTTCAATTAAGCATGCTGGAATTCAAGCTCCTAACCCAAATCTTTTCTGGTTAAACTTTGCATTAAGTTTTTGCCAGAATCTCATTTAGTCTCTTAAATATTTACAAAGTTAGACTTGTGTTTGTCTTCTTTCTTAATAACATATGGTAGAACAAAAGTTCGTTTCTCGAGTCTTTTATACCTTTAGCTTTGCAATAAGTTTTATGCTTAAAAACTTTGCTGAATTCGTCTCCTAGGTCCTTAGTCCTTATATTAAGGTATTCCATGAGACATGCTTAAACTTAACTTTCGCTAATGAAACGGCGGCCACCGTGGTGTGATGGTAGCGTGCTCCGCCTATCACACCGTATGCCCTGGGTTCAACTCCCGGGCAAAGCAACATCAAAATTTTAGAAATAAGATTTTTCAATTAGAAGAAAATTTTTCTAAGCGGGGTCGCCCCTCGGCAGTGTTTGGCAAGCACTCCGGGTGTATTTCTGCATGAAAAGCTCTCAGTGAAAACTCATCTGCTTTGCAGATGCCGTTCGGAGTCGGCATAAAACATGTAGGTCCCGTCCGGCCAATTTGTAGGGAAAAATCAAGAGGAGCACGACGCAAATTGGAAGAGAAGCTCGGCCTTAGATCTCTTTGGAGGTTATCGCGCCTTACATTTATTTTTTTATTAAAGTTCTTTTTAAACAAAATTTGTTAGATAGAAAGTTTGTATCCTATATCTGTCGATAGTTAAACCATTGTTTGGTAGTAGTTTTGTGTGTAGCAGGAGAATGATGGAAAAAGAAGAAAACTGATTAATTGCTTGCTTGCTGAATAGCAGTCGCTGTCCTCCCTCTGTACATACGTGAGGGCTGAATCAATTTTAAAAGTTACGAAGTTGTCACGTGCACCTCCGCATTAACTTAATTCTAAATAAAGTATTCTAATAATTGATTTTGGATCTTAAATCTTTTATGAGGCTAATTTGTGTTTATGCTTTTTTTTCAAGGATACTAAAAGCCAATTTACAAAGTTTTTTCTAAAGTTATATTTTGAGTCAAAAAAACATCCACCCACCAT
>JARSSU010026310.1:0-51866 GCA_029619165.1 Eurosta solidaginis
CACCTGCATTTGCTAAATATTGATGGAAAATTCGAAAAAAATCGTGAGAATTTCTTTTGCAGTTTGTGCTTTGGAAAATTTTTTTGAAATTGCCAGTGTCGAAATAATGTTGCAAATTATTTTTTAATCATCGCTTGTAAAGTGGAGTTGGCAGATACACATAGTAGTATCAATGGGAACGACGATATAACGTCCGTTATGCACTGCGCACTAAATGTAGCAGTATGTCAAATGCATGGACGTATATGATATATATCATCGCAGCTATTATTACTATGCCGAGAGCTGTGATTGGGTCTTTCATCGCGTATACCATTGGTGTGCGAGAATGCGAACGAAACGCAGATTGTGTTCACACAGCGATTTCTTTCTTCCAAGCTATTGTTGTGATTTAGCGCGACTCACTCCGGTCCGTTTGGAAAACCAAATCACATCATAGCTAAGCTATGTATACTTTCCGATTCTCCTTTCCTATTCTACTTTATTAAAGTAAACTTTCTTTTAAATGATATTTCGCGTTTCGTCCTTTCTAGCTAAGTGAATAATTAAAAGAAGTGGAATATGCCACCTGGAACATGCCCTGACCCCATATTCAATTATAATCATAATACATGTCCGAAATGACGTATTTGTAATGGTTTAAGGTTTTGCCAAATTACTCTGAATTAGGGTGCTCTCGAGCTTGCGTGGAATTCAGCACCTTCGTATTATAAATGTTTCAAAAACATGTTAGTTTTTTCAAGTACGTAGTTACCAGATCAGTCAGGAACGGAACCGCTTGCAAATAAGTCGAAAAGTTCCACAAGTATTCGGTTCCGTATAGGTTAGAGTTTACAAAAACCAGTAACCGGTTCCGACTATTTAAAATTTTCTAAAGAAACAAGCGTTTAAAACTCTCTCGAACAATTATGTGTACATTTAAATTTGATTGTTGTGGGTCGAGGTTCCAAAAAATGTCCAAAAGGGTAACCTCCTAGGTAAATAAGTCTACAGTTTACCAGAAAGATGAACGGTACTAAAAAATTCCAATTTTCAAAAAAGTAGCGTTCTAAACAGTCATTAAATAATTGATTGCAAATCGTACTTTTCCAAAATGGAGCTGTTCCAAACCAATCAAATTTTCGTTCAAAGTAGCCGGTTCCAAACAAGTGGAAATTTCCAAAAAAGTAACTGGTTTTCAAATAAGTCGAACTTTTCCTTCAAAGCAGCCAGTTTTAAGCGGAAATTTTCAAAGAAGTACGCGATTTAAAAAACTGGTCAGTTTAATGAATGCAACACGTTCCAAAAAAAGTAACCAATTCCGAAAATAACTGATTTGAAAAAAGTAACCGGTTCCGAAGAATTAAGTGGTTTCAAAAAAGGTAACCGGTGCCAAAAAATTAACTCATTTCAATAATGTACAGGATCCGAAAAGTGAACTTGTTCAATAAGAGGTAATCGCTCCGAAATATTATATATTGTCAAAGAGCAACCGTTCGGAAAAATTAAATGGTTTCAAAATACTAATAGTGTTAAAAAAGTAACCGGCTCCGAATATTAACTGGTTTCAAAAAGGAAACGGTTCCGAAGAATTTACATTGTTTTCAAAATATATAAGGCTCCGAAATATGAACCGGTTTCAAAAAGGAACCGGTTCCGAAAAAAGTAATGATTTCAAAATATTAACGGCTCCGAAATACTAACTGGTTTCAAAAAAGGAACCGGTTCCGAAAAAATAATGGTTTCAAAATATTAACTGGTGTCAAAAATAGAACCGGTACCGAAAAAATTTAATGGCTTCAAAAATGTTACCGGTCGTAAGAAAGTATCTGGCAGTAAATTTATCGCTCCTATAAAAGTTACCAGTTAAAAAAAACCGGTCTTACACAAGACGAGTAATGATCGTTCCAAATATGTCAAAATTTCCGAAAAGTACCTGTTTCAAAATAAAGATATTTTTCTTTAAGCAGCCGGTCTCAAATTCATAAGCCGAAATTTTCAAAAAGGTGCGCGATTTAAAGCCGTATGAAAGTAAAAAAGGTTGTAATAAAGTTACTGCATATAAGAAAATAACTGGTTTCCAAAAATTAACCGTTTCTATAAAAGTTTCCGGTAAAAAAGAAACTCGTTCTGCAAAAGCAAATGCAAACAAAATCTTATAACTTCTTCATCTTAAAATATTTAATAAACCGTCTCTAATTGTTTTCATTCCACATCTTCCACCATAGCTTAGACAATGAACTGTAATCAAAATTAAACAATACATTTATACTCACTAATTAAATTTCGATTTTCAATAGTTCACAAAATCTTACCTGCAGAGAAAGAAGAAGAAGGAAATAAACATTAGAATAAGCCGATGCCTTATCAATTTTTAACTCATTTCTGGCGTTAATTATAGTTTGGGAATACGATAAAATCAATACAAAATTAAAACGATATGCGTGCGAAACGCCTTTGGGTAGGTGCGGCGCTGAGTTTGATGCCACACACGCGCATCATACAGATGCAGCGCGCATTCAACATGCGAGTCAATAATGAGTCAAAGGTGTGCTCTTTTGCTGCAGGAACGTCCTCACTACTCGAGTTTAATTTGTTTGTTAATTTTACAGCTGCACCTTAAGGCAAATAAACTCACAATTTAATTTCATAAACAAATACAAACACAAATATATGCATTACATATACACACGCAACGCAGTGCACTCAAATGCGCATGCAGCGCCACATGTTGCAGCTAACATGCTGTGTGTTGCATGATACCTTACACAGCCACACTGCCACATTCATCAATAAATTGTTCAAATTTGAATGCTAAACTGCTCATGCGAGTGTACAAATAAATAAATTTTCTGTAAGAAGGCAGCAAATATAGAAAAAAACAAGTAAGGAAGGCTAAGTTCGGGTGTAACCGAACATTACATACTCAGCTGAGAGCTTTGGAGACAAATATGGGAAAATCACCATGTAGGAAAATGATCCTATGGTAACCCTGGAATGTGTTTGTATGACATGGGTATCAAATGGAAGGTATTAAAGAGTATTTTAAAAGGGAGTGGGCCATAGTTCTATAGGTGAACGCCTTTTCGAGATATCGACCAAAATGTGGACCAGGGTGACCCAAAACATCATCTGTCGGGTACCGCTAATTTATTATATATATAATACACGAACATATTCCTGCTAAGATTCCAGGGCTTTTGATTTCGCCCTGCAAAACTTTTTCATTTCTCTACTTAATATGGTAGGTGTCTCACCCATTTTACGAAGTATTTTCTAAAGTTATATTTTGCGTCAATAAGCCAATCCAATTACCATGTTTCATCCCTTTTTTTGTATTTGGTATAGAATTATGGCATTTTTTAATTTTCGTAATTTTCGATATCGAAAAAGTGGGCGTGGTCATAGTCGGATTTCGGCCATTTTTTTTACCAAGATAAAGTGAGTTCATATAAGTACGTGAACTAAGTTTAGTAAAGATATATCGATTTTTGCTCAAGTTATCGTGTTAACGGCCGAGCGGAAGGACAGACGGTCGACTGTGTATAAAAACTGGGCGTGGTTTCGACCGATTTCGCCCGTTTTCACATAAAACAGTTATCGTCATAGAATCTATGCCCCTACCAAATTTCACAAGGATTGGTAAATTGTTGTTCGATTTATGCTATTAAAAGTATTCTAGACAAATTAAATGAAAAAGGGCGGGGCCACACCCATTTTGCAATTATCTTTTATTATTCTTTTTTGTTGCATCATATCATTACTGGAGTTGAATGTTGACATAATTTACTTATATACTGTAAAGTTATTTAATTTTTTGTTAAAATTTGACTTAAAAAAATTTTTTTTAAAGTGGGCGTGTTCTTCATCCGATTTTCCTAATTTTTATTTAGGACATATATAGTAATAGTAGTAACGTTCCTGCCAAATTTCATCATGATATCTTCAACGACTGCAAAATTACAACTTGCAAAACCTTTAAATTACCTTCTTTTAAAAGTGGGCGGTGCCACGCCCATTGTCCAAAATTTTACTAATTTTCTATTCTGCGTCATAAGATCACCCACCTACCAAGTTTCATCGCTTTATCCGTCTTTGGTAATGAATTATCGCATTTTTTCGGTTTTTCGAAATTTTCGATATCGAAAAAGAGGACGTGGTTATATTCCGATATCGTTAATTTTAAATAGCGATCTGAGATGAGTGTACAGGAATCTACATACCAAATTTCATCAAGATATCTCAAAATTTACTCCAGTTATCGTGTTAACGGACAGACGGACGGACATGGCTCAATCAAATTTCTTTTTCGATACCGATGGAAGTCTATATCTATCTCGATTCCTTCCTATACAACCAACCGTTATCCAATCAAAGTTAATATACTCTGTGTGCAAAGCACGCTGAGTATAAAAAAACGCTGGTAATAAAACTTCGATTCTAATTGGTTGTGTTTATGTAGCAAACAGTTTTTTTTTGTAGCAGTCAGCAAAATGTTGCAAGTTGTCAGTTCATTATTTGCTTTTGTATGCATTTCTTGGTAAATTTTATGTTTGTTGATTTTTCGTTACATAATTTTTGTTTCTCCATTTCTTTTATTGTTTATACACTGCCTGCCCATGAAGTTCATAATTGTTGCACGCAACATTTTTACTTACATGTGCATTTTTATATTATTATATACACTCGTAATTAGATAGTTTCGTTGTTTTGATTTCATTCATTTATTGGCAGCTCGTTTACATTTTTTTGTTGTGGTGTACGCTGCGTCAGACAATCGGCGCCAAGTGGTAGTTATGCGCTTGCCACACGTGATGGCGCAACGTTTCGCCGGGGGTTTGTGGTATGGCAGGAGGTTTCAAAGGGGGTTCACAGCAGGATATCGCACAGCGGTTGTAGCGGATTTAAAATAGTTGATTACTTGTAAGCAAATTAAATTTGTTTTTGTATTTTTTTCCTTCTCGCTAACACGCAATAGTAATAGCGCATGTGTGTGCGCGTGCAATTGTTTTGGGAATGCAATCGTGGCAATTAGGATAATTAAAAATGTAATTGTATAAATAGTGGCGCGCTTACGATTTAACTGTCATTCGTAGCTTTGGGAGAAGTTGTATCTAAATGGTTTCAAAATAATGTGGAAATGGACAAAAAATAGTCATCAAATGATCCTGAAATCAGTCGGAAATTATCACGTGGGGCTTCACCAACATGCGCGGACGACATCTCTATAGCAGTAATCGCAAAACATCTTCAGACTCATCGCTCTTCCTTTGTCACGTGCAAACACTTATCATGCCTGCATTTACCGAGAAAACCAATGTCAGATGGACACTGGAAGCCACTTATGAGGGGTAGTACTAATCTGAATTGACTTTTCGGGGTTCCATTGATCGGGGTATTAACTAGATTGAACGGCGCACGCATGAGGGTCCCATAAAGGGACTTCTGTTCAAGCTTTAGGGATAAAGAGGAGCTGGAAAGTGTTGATAATTTTCTCTGCAGATAAATATCACAAGCCAGGACATACATGGAATGTCTGTACAAGCACTTCATCAGCTATTTAGCGCATCTGGGATCTGTAGAGATCCTGCGTTTAATTAGGGAGTAAGGGCAACAGCTCATTCGCCATTACTTGGGAGAGTAAACTGCGACTTTTCTTAACCTTCCATCAACACATAGGCCCACTTGCAGACGGCAAGTTAACTTTTTTACTCAGAGCTAACCTGGCAACGAGGGTTATATGTTTGACAAGTTTTTTAAATTAACTCTGAGCTAAAACAATAACTTTCCGTTCAGCAAATGGGCCTTAATATTTAGCTAATGGTGCTGTATTCTCTTCCAATACCATTAAAGGCTTTGTTTTTACGCAAATTTGCTTGTCCCTGACAATTTAAGAACCTACTTCAACACAACTTCTGAAGAAATCATCGGAGTGATCGGAGATCGTGTATTTTCCGTTGAAAAGCGTTTCGCCATTCTGAAGCTGACAATTTATAGTTTTTTGCGGAAGATGTTTTAAGTATACAAAAGATAGTTTTCGTCGGCTTAAAGTGCAAGTTACAAACTGAGGTCTTGAAAAATCCAAAATATAGTAACAAGAGGTAAAAGAAAGGGCTGCCTCACCAGTCGATTTAAGAGATCAAACTATAAGTAAACATGCAATCTAACCAAGGCTGTCGCTGCGAAAACGCCTCTTCCCACAAACTTATTAAAAAACGGTCATATTTCAGATTTTGGTAGAAGAACGCTCTATCTAAGAATTTCGTGCAAAAATAGTGCAGTTTTGAAATGAATTCTGATCCAAGGCGTCCTGCAAAAAATTTTTATCTAGGGCCTTATTGCAAGTTTGCTGAGAAAGAGCGTTTTCGAAGCGGCAGCTGAGATAGACTGATATTCCACTTAGCAACTTGTATACGTATAATGTATGTTAAGGCTTTTCGGCATCACCAGAACTTTAGCAGTAATATATCGCTCTGCAGGGCACAATTGAGAAAACAAATTGCAAAAGAAGTAGCACAACATGTGGGCGAATATGAACTTTTTCGACTGCCTTTGTTGTTGGTCGTTTGACAATTTCTCAATATTTATGTATGAGCTTACACATATTGTCGTCTTTATGGCTTTAACTTTGCAGTTGAATTGCTATGGCTAGCCGTTTCGTTATACCAAATCTGCAGTAAAATCCAAACAAAAGCGCCTGCAATGTTGCAAGTGCAGTTTTAGATCATTGAAGACAGAGACCATATCATTCGTTATCCCATGAAGTCGCACAATTGTACCGTTAGGCACTATGTACAAATATGACACACATACAAGAAAATGTGGCAGCAAAAAGTACGGCAAACAAACCACTGCTGCGTTGTGGCACTGCTCGCTTGAGTTGCGGGACAGGCAAACACCAGGAGTCTGGGCAAACAAGCAAACGAATTTGTCCTTAACGACAAGAGCTTTTTACAATGACAGCGATAGAGATATAGCTGTAGTAGCATCAGTTGCAATAATGACAACAACAAACTATATTCTCAAAATTGCCACTGGGTTGTTGTTGTATGGACTCTTGTGGTGTCATTACTTTTTATTTCTCATCTTTTGTTTCATTTTTTTTTATTTTTTCAAATCAACTGTCAGCTGTAATTGAAAATAATTTGAGCACACAAAAATAGCTTGCGGTTGACAAGGACTTGCCCAATTTTCGAAATGGATTTTTGATGTTCCATATTAAGTAAATATGGTTATGGATTCATTAAATCTTTATTAATATGCAATTTATTTTAATTAATGTATGTGTAATTTTTTGCGTACAACCCAGCAGACATTATTTTTTTAAATATAAGATAACTAGTGAAATCCGGTTGCAAAATATATGTATGTATCACTCAGAGAAAAATGGCGGTCTAATTTAAGCTTATTGGGCTTAATATAAGATTGCTCCGGTCCGGTAGGAAACGGTCTTAATAAAAGCACAAAATGTTCTTAAATTAAGAGAGAATTCTTAATGTAAGGACCACAGTTCTAGCATTAAGACAAAATTCTTGTTTATGAAATATACAATCTTATTTTGAGATACCCGTTCTTAAATATCGTCTTAACGTTCTTGAATTTATACCGCGTTCTTATTTAAGAACGCTACACCATATTAAACTATGAACGATAGAGCTTAAAACTATCTCGCATCTCAGTTTGGTTTGAATTTTGCAAATGTGATGTTACAAATAACTTTAATTTACTTCGAGCAGTCGTTTTGGTTTGTGACATTTTTTTAGTTTATTGCGCATCTTAATCGAAGTAGATAAATAGAAAAATGGAAAACTATAGTGTTTATTCAAATAATGTGAAAATTTATAGTGATGAAAATTTAGTTAGCGATTGGGTTGTCATAACGATGAAGCAACTGCATGAATTTCGGTTTTTACAAAAAACAACGAAAGCGGATTAAATACAGCAGAGATGAAAGTTCAAATATCGAAGATGGCGTAAATCTTAAAACTTTGTTGAAGGAATTCAATCTGGAATGTATTTTGAACTGAAAGGTACTCCCTTTTTGGTGATATATGTACATAGATACATGAAGAGTCGAACTTACTAAATGTTTTTTAGCGCACAAATCACGTATAGATGCCTGCAATATATTCGAAACGAGGATTTGAAGATAGCAGTCTCACATTTTGGCCTACGCACAGTTTCGTTAAAAGTTATTCGCTTGGAGAAAGAAAAAGGTAAATAGAACAATATTTGTAAAACTTATGTACAAATGTATGAAAAAATTATTATGGTATATTTTTTAAGTTTGGAATTGAAGACGAAACAATGTCGGTGCCATCGAAAGTACATGACTGGTTCAAAGGCTGCGCAGATGGTCAGAGTAAAACTTCTTGCCTCTCATCAACAAGCTCGCCATTGTGTCCATGACTTTTTAATAAGGTTATAACTTACTAATCACACCGAGACATAAAATTCGCCTGGACATTTGATCAGACCCATTTACCCTCATTTCATCCACCACACACATCTACCCAGATTCGGTCTCATCACGTCATGTTGAAATACATGTGGGTAGATAGGCCTGGTTAAATATTTATACCACTTTTTTGTTTGCCGGTAGTGTTATTTATAATTTTTATTTTTACTGAAACCACTTTTTAAATATTTATTTAAGATATAACTGATATAGTGACGCAGACATCTAAATAATCAATATAATTGAGTATTACAAAGAGAACACCCTAACAAGTCTCTTCAGAGTGAAATTATCAACATAGTTGTTGTTGTCTAAATAATATTACGCTTAAAGCCAATGATTTTCCAACTTTTGTAAATGAAATTTGCACATTTTTCCTACCGAAAGAAATTCTGAGGTTTGTGTATTCTTAGTTTAATTGATTTAAATTTTTACCGAAATTTCTGAATTTTATTATTACATGCTACATCAAAATTTCTATAGGATTACTATTTCATACCGCGAAAGGGAAAAAATAACCCAGGGGAAAGTTGTATGCGAAATACAAGAACCAAAGGGGCAAGAAAAAGAAATTTGGAGGCTATATATGCGAAAGTGGGCCGTCCAATTTTAAGCAACAAATAGAATCTGAAGACACAAATGTGGAAGATTTGGAAATTGATGAACCTTTAGCTATGGGCTTAAAAACTGTTTCAAATATTTTCACTGAAATACCCCAAAACGTGTCAGTATCCGTGGACTTTTATACCAAAATATTTTTTCGAAATTAACACACTTATGATACAAATCACCAAAAGGTTCATATCTATAATAATTCAAGAAAAGGATTTATTTTGAAATTTAAATTTGTAAGGAAATTTATTTTATAGGAACACTTTATAAAAGTGGAAATTACTTAGCAATATGTACATCATTTACTATTGAACCTTTAAAATAAAGCACATTTGGTTTCAAAATGAAAATATATATGTAATATGTAATCAAATAGTTATAAGTAATTTCATTAATTTTTTCATTTTCAGTCCTATAAATGAGGCTGTAGTATTGAAACTTTACAAATAATAAATATATCTAAGTTTATAAGCCCCTCCGATGCATTTATACTATGTAAAAAATGGCAAAACCTTTGTAAGACTAAACTATATATGAGTAAACTTCTATGCGATTTTTTTATAAATTCTTAAATAAAATGAAAGTGAAGTTTAACATCTGGCATTGTTTTCATTCCATTCCTACAGGGTAAGCTATATTTCGAAATTCGAATTTCGAAAGTGAAAGGTAAGAACAAAGCAGATTAGTATCAAGAATACACGTTCTTGAATTTAGAACGGTGCAGATTAATATCAAGAATACATGTTCAAGAAGGGAGAATCCCTCAATCTTATAACAAGAACGATCTCGTTTTAAAAATTTGATTCTTAAAAACATACCGAAATCATCTTAAATTTAAGTGGTCTAAAATAAGATTATCATTATTAGATTAAGAATTTTCAAGCTTAACAGACTATTAACAACGTTTGGGCTTTTTCTTGATGTTAGACTGTTTTTTTCCATCAGTGTATGTATAAGAAAAACTGCACCTGCAACCGGATTACGAATATTTCAAGAATTAGCTCACATTAAAATCTTACAATGGAGCTACATTAATTAGGTCCTATCCAGTGTTTCTAGAGTGTTCTTTAGTATTTTTTGAGATATCCATGTACCATGTGCCCATCGCACTATTGTGCTCTAATTGCGTATACAAAAAGTCAATAACATTAAATTTTGGAGACCCGTACTGTATTAAAAGTTGGTGAGACCACAGCGATCAATTTTGTAATGAAAGTAGCGGGGTGTTGATGTTTCAGTGTCAAGTACTTCAAAACATCGCACCTTTATATAAAAATAAATAAATATATTGCGCATATAGTACCTCCGCGCTTCTCTTCCAATTTGCTTTATGCTACTTCTTTTATTTTTCCTAAAAATCGGGCGGACGGCACCTACATGTTTCACTGAGAACGGGACCTGAAAGTAGGTGAATATTCACGGAGAAGTGTTTTTCCAAATCACTGCGGTGAACCACTCGAAGTTAGTACAGCCGTTCTGGTGTGAGTTCTCGTATGATTGAGTCACAAGGACGACAGCGGTTCATCACAAATCCAAACATAAATGGTTTTGGAATAGTAGTCAGATACTGGATAATATCGGAATCTTGCCGTGACCATTCCCGCACTCTTTCGAGGCAATTTAGAATCATGTCACGGCTTTCAGCAGGTTGTGTTGGAGTAGTTTTGGGAACTATTTCGGCAAGTTCGGGACACTATCGGGAATCATTTGGGACTATTTTTAGACTACTCAGGAGTACTTCGGTGCCGCATTGAAATTATTTTATTTTTATATGATTGGGATCAGTTCTTGGTTGTTTTTGTAGCAATATAGCCGAGTCCATTTCGTGACTATTTCGGGCTTGCAACACGATATTTCGGAACTATCTAAAAGATTTCAAAACCATTTAAAATAAAAAAAATTCTCAGGAGAGTATTGAGCCACAGCTTTTCAAAAAATCTAGTATATTTTTCCGTCAATGGGCCATAGCGTGCTCTGGACGTTTCGACATTATGTGCGCTATAAATTCGGGACCTTTTCGGACTGTTTCAACATTATTTCTAGGATGTCTCTGTTAATAGGATAATAACGGTACTATGGCGCAGTATTTTATATTTTATTTTCTTCGTGCGGACTGCGTCGTGGGTAAAGGTTAGATCTTTATATAACTGAGAAAATATTTTTTAGTCCCGTGAGCTATGTGTTGCACAACAAAAACAATTTTTTAATGGAAAAAAGCTTTCCAAGTTTTAATTATATCAAATTTTTTGATGTATATTGGAAAGATTTCCGTTTCCAACGACAACAAACTGATCAGAACGAAAATCGACACTGCTGATAGTAGAACGCCGAAACCGGTTTGTCTCGAAACCAAATTTGAAAAGGGATAACGGAAAATCGTTCCAATATACATCATTTAGCCACCCTGTCGGAAAATCAACAAAACAAAATAAGTCATCGAATTTTTTGATGAAAGGATCTTTTCTCAGAAAAACGGTTTCGCTTTTGAATTTACATGTCGAATCTAGCACAGGGATTTCAAATTATTACTAACCATTAATGTGAAATTTATTCTTATGATAAATATTAAATATTTTCCATTTGGATTTTTGAATCAATCATGTGTTCTTTTCAGTTTCGAATTGAACTGTAAAGCTTCTTCAAAGTGGGTCGAACCATTCAACTGAACTAATTACATACATTTCGGGATCAATATACTTAAAAGTAAACAGAAGTTGGCCAGCCGTCAATTCACGAAAAAAATAAAAACAAAAAAATCAATTGAAAGCTGGCTACAACAAAATGTCAACGACTTGTCACAAACGCATTGTTAAAGGCAGCTGCTATTGTTTTGTTTTACCAGTGCAATAATGCTTGTTGTTGTGCTAATTTAAATGTACATGCCACTCACACGCACCAACACACAAGCAGTGTTGTATGAATGTATTCTTTTGTTTTTTCTACTTAAATTATTGCAGTTATTTCAGCGGACACATGTGGCAATAACGTGGCTTTAGCCACAACAAACTGCAGTGTAATGTCATATAGAATAAATTATTAATAAACAGCAACAACAGCAGCAGCTACAATGTTGCAACTTCATTCCGAATTAATCACTTAACGCTGCAACACGCTGCTAAAATCTGTGAAGCATTAGCCAGCAGGCGGGTATTTAAGTGTCAACGAGTAAGTGTTGAAATGCAATTTCATATATTATTTAAATGCATAAATATTCATGTGCCATACGAACTTCAATTTGCTACTTTACCACTGTTGACGCAGATTGAAGATATTACGAGTAAATAACGCTTATATGGCAAAGCAGTAAGTAGCTGTGGCATGTGGCAAGTGCCAACTGAGTTCAAGTAAATATCATTGACACTTTTGCCACTGTCACGTGCCCGATAGTCCGCCTGCCGAAGGCGCGCTAGTATTTCCTACATGCATTGCTTATTGTTGTTGTGTTGTTGTTAGGTATTTGAGGAGTGTTTTTTATTTTTTATAAATATGTATTGCTTGTGTGTATTTGCTTTATTTTACAGCAAACGTGGGCGTTATGCTGTGTTGTGCTGATGTGACAGCTGCTCATGATGATCATAAGAATAATTAATGAATCCATCAGCATTATCATCATTATTTAAAGTTGCACTTTGAACTTAATACAAGTTATGTGGCAGTTATGTGCACCCACACAAATCTGTATATAGTCGATAACTGGTTGCGTGTGCTTGTGTGTGGTTGGTGGAAGTAACATCCCACCAAAAAAGTGCGTACGTCTTATAAGGTAAAAACTGATAGAGCGTATACAATTTAATACCTAATTTGATTCTATATGAGCTGCTTCCTCGGGGAAGTCATGCGCTTTATACAAATTTGGGCATAAAAATTAGAATATATATTTAGTTATAATCAAAGTTTTAATTTGTTTAAATTCTAGTCTTCGTTTTATTTGCATTATAGGTAAAATATTAGTAATGTCCTTTGTTTCTAAAGTTTTAAGTTTTTGTTCTAGAATAAGTAAACTTTAAGAGTCAGTTCTAGTTTTTAGTTTAAGTAGTCGTATTCAAAATATTATTTTCCAGGGACCCATTTTACCAGTTATTTCCTTTTTTTGAGTCGAAAAAGTACGGGTAAAAAAATTGACCTAGATGAAAGTTTATGGGATCACGAGGATACCCATGACGAATGCATGCATATGTTTTATTTTTCAAACTTAAAAAAAAATCCGCTAATAAAAGTTAAATCCGGACTCATATTTCTTATGGACAAAGTAAATTAATATAACTATGGAACGGCTCATCCAAATGAAACGGGTTTTTTTACCAATAGATTCTTTTGTATGTCTATGTAGATTTGAAACAGAAAACCCAAAACCAACTATTATTATCTGTACTTTTATAAATCTTACTTTACTCTATATAAAACTTGAACCTGTTTTTTCGCAGAAAAGTTTGATCCAACTGAGATATTGCCTAAAAATTTAATACAGCGCTTTCTGCTGAAACAAGAAGTACTCCGTATGGAAAAAAATCGTCTCGTTTAGATGAGCCGTTCTATAGTTACAAAAATTAAAAGTTCGAAAATAATTTTTTTTAAGGACTTGTATTAAAAAAGTTTAAGTTCCTGCAATTCGCGATGTGCTCAGAAAATATCTGTCCTCATTGTTCATTGTATGGTTCTTAAAAAATGTTAATAATACGCTCTATTTGATTATTTATATATTCGCCAGGATAAAAGTTAAACATTGTTGCGATCGACTTTCATTCGTTTCATCTTCAAAGTAAAAAAATTCTCTAATATATCAAAAACAACAAGATTAGAAATGGTTTTGTGTTTAGATAAATTAAAGTGTATATTTCAGTTAAATAGATTCAGATCGTCCGTCGACCTATCTCTTTGGTATTCTCAATTATCACGTAATAAGAACAGGCTTTAAAAGCGACGTTGATATGTTCTTGCAATCACATTTTCGAAAGTGTAACTTATACAAAGTATGTATAACCATTCAAGGCTCAGCTCACTACCACCAGCACCCACATCTGGGTAACTGACTGACTGACTGGGTGACTAGTAAACACGCTGGATATCACGAGGAGCAGACAACACACATACGTCCAGTGTAATTTTGTTGCATATTGCATGCTAACGACGAAAGGGCAATTGAATAGCTAGCAGAAGAAGATGAGAGAGATTTAAGGGGCAAAAAAGGTGGTATGAAAAACTGTACAATGGAATACAAATGAATGAATAAAATATGTTGTAATGTTTGACATAATAAAAGGCAAATATCAAAATGTGTTGAAAAGAGAACGAAAGTAGTTGGGGGAAAATGCAAAGAAAGAGGCAGAGGATGAACGCGAAAATATGTACATAGCCAAACGGGCACGCATGTAGGACGAGTGAGTACATAAATCATTCATGTATGTGTGAATCTGGTATGACAAACAATTGTATACATACTCGATGATGTGTGTGCCGCTGACACAATTCAAGCTTGGTGCAGCTTAAATATCCATTGTCCACATGCCACCTAAATCACACATATGCACGTTATTTTCACATACACAAAAATACTTCCCAGAGTTCGCATATGTTTCAGACATTTTTTTTGCCGTTTTTCCCGTAATGTAGCATGAATATATATATACGACTGCGGCAGTGCCGAAAAAGTAAAAACAATGCAAATAAATATGAAACAAGTAAAGGTTTCTAAGTTCGGCTGTAACTGAACATTATATACTCAGCGTGAGCTTCAATTGCACATTTTATTTCAGATAAATTACTTTTCCGCGTAAACACGTGGCACCGCCCGTTTAAAAAAAAATTTCTCCCCACTTCCTCTTACAATAAAACTTTATAGTGAAATATCATTGATTCAAAACTATTTTTTGCTAAGTTATAGCTTATTATTCTAGTCTAAGGCCCTTTTAACCTTGTTTTGTATCTAAGTTGCCGTGGTCTTTAACCGATCCCGTTCATTTTTACTAGAAATATTTTCTGCTATACGGAAAATATGTACACAATTTCATAGGATATGTTAACTTTTCTTCGAGTTATGGCTCCCGAACATAGAAAATTGCTTAGTTATAAAAGGGGCGGTGCCAGAACCCATTTTTGCCAATTTAATTTTATAATTCAATTTAAAAAGTAAAATTCTATTGATACAAAGCTCCTCTCGCTAAGATATAGCTTATTATTTTCGTCTACGACCCTTTTAAAAATTTTTTGTATAAAAGTGGGCGTGGTCTTTAACCGATCTCGTCCAGAAATATTTCCTGCTATAGGGAAAATCTGCGTACCCAATTTTATTACGATCCGTTAATTTTCTTCGAGTTATGGCTCCCGAAACATAGAAATTGCTTAGGCATAAAGGGGGCCGTGCAGCGCCCATTTTTTTAAATTTGAAGTTTTTCCTATTTACTGTTATAAATCCACTTGGGAAGTGAAATACCATTAATATAAAGCTATTTTTTCCAAAGATATAGCTTGTTGTATTCGTCCACGACCCATTTAAAAATCTTTTATATAAAAGTGGGCGTGGTCCTTAACCGATTTCGTTAATTTTTCTTCAAAGCATTCCTTATAGTAAAGGCAACCTCTCTGCCGAATTTTGTTACGAGTGGTTTAACGATTTTTGATTTATGATTAGTAATATTTGTAAAATTGATTTCATTAAAAGTAGGCGGTGCCACGCCCATTTTAAAATTTGTTCAAATTTTTTCAAGACCCTCAATATCAGTCCAAACGTCAAATTTCAACATTCTAAGTATATTACTTACAAAATAATAAGGTTTTATCTGTTTTCCAAAATGTTATATATATAAAAAGTGGGCGTGATTATCATCCGATTTCGCTCATTTTCAATACCAATCTATTTTGGATTACGGGCGTGGCACTACCCGCAGTTAAGTCGAACTGGCCGGTCCATGAGGACCTCCTATAGACTGAATGAGTCCGTAGAAAAAAAATTTGGAAGTTTAACAAGCCTTAAATCAAAAGCCGTTAAAGATATTACATTGAAATTTCGCCATATTATATAGACTCAGTGAAGATAATCAAAATCTGTTAAAGACCATGCCCACTTTTCTAAAGGTCTTATGACGCAGCCTTATAGCACTATTAACCAAGAAAAGCAAACAAAAACAAGTAAGAACGGGACTGTCTTCGGCTGTGCCGAAGACTTCATACCTTTCATGAATGGGGCTGAACAATAATCTTATCCCGTTCGTAATCTCCGAATAATCGGATGTATAAGATAAGAAATATATAGTGAACAGATCTACATACCTTAAAGATTCTTAAGATAAATATAAAATAAAAAACGGGTAGGTACTTTGTGTGAGGATGCAAAGTTTCAGGTTTTTTGTGGTCTGCGTGTAAAAACTATGACTGCGAATCACGTATTTCAAAAATATATGACGAAAACGTAACTATTTGATGAAATTTGATAATTTTGAAGATTCTAGCCGTAAAAAAGGGGTCAAAATGACAGTTTATATGAAGTATATAATATATATACGACCGATCTCTATGATTTTTTCAGACAACAATATATGCTATATACGTAAGCATTTTGGAAATTTCACCAGTGGTGAAATTTGAAGCTTCTAGCTGTTAAAATGGGGTAGAAATTGCGAAAGTTTCTTATCTGAACAATCGGTTTTATGAGATATATACTATATATAGAACCGATCTCTATGATTTTTTCAGACAACAATATATGCTATATACGTAAGCAATCAGTGAAATTTGAAGCTTATAGCTGTTAAAATGGGGTAGAAATTGCGAAAAGTTTCTTATCTGAACAATCGGTTGTATGAGATATATACTATATATACAACCGATCTCTATGATTTTTTCAGACAACAATATATGCTATATACGTAAGCAATCGGTGAAATTTGAAGCTTATAGCTGTTAAAATGGAGTAGAAATTGCGAAAAGTTTCTTATCTGAACAATCGGTTGTATGAGATATATACTATATATACAACCGATCTCTATGATTTTTTCAGACAACAATATATGCTATATAAGTAAATATTCGGTGAAATTTGAAGCTTCTAGCTGTTAAAATGGGGCTAAAATTTGCGAAAATATATATATATATACTATATATATATATACTATATATACCACCATATATATACTATATATACCACCGATCTTTATGATTTTTTCAGACAACAATATATGCTATATACGTAAGCATTCGCTGAAATTTGAAGCCTCTAGCTCTTAAAATAGGGCAGTAATTTCGAAAAGTTCCTTATCTGAACAATCGGTTGTGGGGGATATATACTATATATACGACCGATCTCATAAATTTTTTCAGGCAACAATATGTTCAATATACGAAAGTATATGGTGAAGTTTGAAGCTTCAATCTGTTAAATTGGGTAAGATATTACAAAAATCCTCTTTTTCTGAAAACTCGGTTGTATGGAGGATATATGCTATAGTGGTCCGATCCGGTCGGTTCCGACAAATGTCTAATCGGACACCCAAATACACCTGCTCACCAAATTTTATCAAGATATCTCAAAAATTGAGGGACTAGTTTGCATACAAAGCAGACAGACGGACAGACGGACAGACGGACATGGCTAAAACAACTCAGCTCTTCAACCTGATTATTTCGGTATACTTAATGGTGGGTCTATCTATTTTCCTTTAAGGACTTACAATTTTCGGTTTCGTGACGAATTAATATACCATTTCATTTTCATGAAGGTATAAAAGCGCACAGCTGGGTATGTAATATTCGATTTCATCTGAAAAAATACTTTCTTACTTTTTTTTACTTAAGAATAAGCTCTGAGGTTCGCATCACTTTTAAAACAGGTCTTAGCCTAAGATTAAGTCAAGGTGGTTTTTGTTTTTGTTTCAAATTTAGATTCAGTTTTTATTTTAGTTTTAATTGTAGTTCCAGTTTTAGTTTTAAATATCACTAGTTCTTGTTTAAATTTAGTTTAAGTTTTAGATATTGATTAAGTTCAAGTTTTTGTTTTAGTTTAAATTCTCATTTAAGTCTTTGTCTTTGTTGTCTTAGTAGTTTTAGATTTAGTTGCAGTTTTAATTTCATTTGTTTGTTTCAATTATTTCAGTTTAAGTTAAATTGGTTTTAGTTTTTAATTTCTGTTTTAGTTCTATTTTCAGATAAAGTTTAATTTGTTGTTCTTTGTTTAGTTTTTGTTTTAGTTTTAATTTTAACAAAGATTTAGTTTGTATCTTCGTAGTTTTTTGTCCGACTAAATTTAAATTTCAATTTTTGACTTTATTTTAGCTGTAACTGCAAAGGTGTTTTCTTTTTAGATTTAGTTTAAGGAAGAGATTGTATTAGTTTTTATTCTAGTTGTGGCTTTAGTTTTAGATTATATTTTCGTGGTCTTAGTTTCACGTTTACTATTTGTTACTCTTTTATTTATAGTGTTCGATTTAGTTCTAGTTCCTTAGTTTAAGTATTCACTATGTTATAAATGTGTTATTTCAAACATCCAATGTTTCACAGCAAGCGTTCAACAATAAGTAGAAGCCCTCGAGAAAAATACTAAAAAGATCGTAGCTAACCCAGATCTGTTCTAGAATAACTTTTTCGTTAAGAGTTTTCATCTAGTATGATTCCATTATAACTAGCCCTTATTTTTGATTTTGAATTTAGAAAAGAAGAAAAAGCTTTTATCTGAATCCATCGATTCAAAAAGAGGCAGTAGGATTTCAATCCCATTAAGATACCTCAGTACCTAATCATGTTATATCAGTGATTTTAAAAATCTACTTTGATTGCTTTATATTCCAAAGTCTGTACAACTGGGTATAAAAATAAAGCAGACACTATAGGCGCGAAGCGAGAAGATGAGCGCAAAAGACGAAAATGGAATTCATAAAATATGTGGGGATGATGAATGGAAAAATGCATAATTCAGCTATGGAGCAGATATCTCGTGATTGAATAAAACACCACTTCAGTATAGATATATATATACAGTAATCGGTATATTAGCGTGTTTTTTAACACGCGTATATCCGTTTTACGCTTAAACTTATATTAGCCGTGTTTTTTAACACGCGTAATCCGTTTACGCTTAAACTTTATATTGACTGCTAGAGACAAAACTATAAAATACACCTCTGAAATTGCTGCGCATAAATTTTGTCCTATAAATTTCAATACGCATTATACTCAGATGTAACTGAAATATGTGTCTTTGTTTCACCCTGTACACTAATTCTATGTATTATATGTGTGTCCACAATTCATCGCAACTGATTCAGCTATATGTTATACCCTATGGCCATCAGAGCGTTGCGTCTCCGCTTTTCGGTACACCCTGTTTGCTGTAGCTAGTTGTTTTACCACAGCCGCTAGATGGGTCCTCCTAAGCATTATCTAAGCGAAGATAGGCGTTTTTTAACACGCGCAAACGAAACGTATACGCGCGTGTAAAAAACACGGCTATTGACTGCTAAGAGACAAAACTATAAATACACCTCGAAATTGCTGCGCAAATTTTGTCCTACTAAATTTCAATACGCATTATACTCAGATGTACTGAAATATGTGTCTTTGTTTCACCCTGTACACTAATTCTATGTATTATATGTGTGTCACAATTCATCGCAACTGATTCAGCTATATGCTATACCCTATGGCCATCAGAGCGTTGCGTCTCCGCTTTTCGCTACACCTGTTGCTGTAGCTAGTTGTTTTTACCACAGCCGCTAGATGGGTCTCCTAAGCATTATCTAAGCGAGATAGCGTTTTTATTTACACGCGCAAACGAAACGTATACGCGCGTGTTAAAAAACACGGCTATTATATGCATCTGTTATTTACATTTATGCATGCATAAATACATACAAACAAATATAACTGTGTCTGTATCATGTGCTTATTTTGAAGTCAGTGGGTGATTATGATTAATATGCAACATATCAACGGCAGTGACAGCTAAGCACCACCAGTCAATTTAATATTTGCAGGGAATCCCTTATAACAGATACATACGTACATAAATATTAGGCGAATGCTTGCTGCGATATCTATCTGGATATGAGTTCAAGGAGTCAAGTGATGGCATTCGTTAAGTATGTATTTGAGTAAGTAGGTATGTACATATGTATGTATGCGCATATGAAACGATCAGTCTATGCCACAATCTAAATGAGGTGAAGTACTTGTTAAGCTGATAATCAGGAATGCGCGTTTGAAAGCTCAGTGCCACACTCACTATAAGCGGACTAAGCGTCCATATGTTGTAAGGCGTTTAATATTCATTGGAAACACTGAATTATATATACTAAGTAGTGAATGAAGATGGCATTAAAGCATATAAAGAAAAAGATTGAAGCAGATCATTGCATAAAGTGGAAGAAGCATGCATATGGAAAATTTTTACCACATTTATAACACCCTTCTTGTGCGAGTGTTCTTGCAAAACTATTAACAGCTTTTTTGCTATTTACTTCAACTTTCGAAGAGATATAATTCTCTTAATAAAGTAGGGCGTCAAAGTAAATTACGAGTGTTTCAATGCAACACAATATTATATATCGGATTCTGCATTATTCAAAGAAAGTGCAGCCACAATGTAACTTACCCATCCTTTTGATTTTTATTATATTTTTTTATCTATTACATGGTAATTTTCTGAAAAACTGCATCACACAGATAACTTTTTCTGAACAATTTATAATTCAACACGTCTATATATTTTCAATTTGCATTGGATACAGGGTGTCTTTTAACCATGCGTACAGAATCACCAAGTGTTTAGATTTTGTAGATATAAGCACTTATGAAATAAGTAACATTCCTCCTTCCATCTATGCATTTCCACTCCTGGGGGAAAAGTACTATGAATGGATCAATGATGGAGGGTTGCAGCGTTAGTATGAGTTGTTAGCCTTTAGAAAAGGACTGCTGTACCCCTTAATTTCAATAAATAAAAAACAAGTAAGGACGGGACTCTCTTCGGCTGTGCCGAAAACTTCATACCTTTCACGAATGGGGCTGAACAATGATCTTATCCCGTTCGTAATCTCCAAAGAATCGGATGTATAAGATAAGAAATATAGTGAACAGATGTACATACATACCTAAACGATTTTTAGATATATATAAAATAAATAATAGGTAGGTACTTTATGTGAGGATGCAAAGTTTCACGTTTTTTGTGGTCTGCATGTAAAAACTATGACTACGAATGTATTTCAACAATATATGCGTAAACGTAAGTATTTGATGAAATTTGAAGCTTCCAGCCGTAAAAAAGGGGCAAAAATTACAGTTTATATGCGGTATATAATATATATACCTCCGATCTCTATGATTTTTTCAGACAACAATATATGCTATATACGTAAGCATTCGTTGAAATTTGAAGCCTCTAGCTCTTAAAATAGGGCAGTAATTACGAAAAGTTCTTATCTGAACAATCGGTTGTGGGGATATATACTATATATACGACCGATCTCATCCATTTTTCAGACAACAATATGTGCAATAAATGAAAGTATATAGTGAAGTTTGAAGCTACAATCTGATAAACTGAGGAAGATATGACAAAAATCCTCTTTTTCTGAAAAATCGGTTGTATGGAGGATATATGCTATAGTGGTCCGATCCGGCCGAATCCGACAAATGTCTAATCGGACACCCAAATACACCCGCTCACCAAATTTATCAAGATATCTCAAAAATTGAGGGACTAGTTTGAATACAAACACACAGGCAGACAGACGGACAGACGGACATGGCTAAATCAACTCAGCTCTTCATCCTGATTATTTCGGTATACTTAATGGCGGGTCTATCTATTTTCTTTTAAGGACTTACATTTTTGAGATTCCTGCCAAAGTTAGTATGCCATTTCATTTTTATGAAAGGTTTAATAACTCAGACGTGATGGACTATAAAAATGTTACGCAAAAATGATCTGTGCAAAGTTCGTTTGCTGCAAATACCGCCGGTTTTTTTTATATAAAAAATCGAATATTGAAAATTTGATATGTATGAGAACGAAAAACAAAAAGATGTCTAAAGTCATCGGAATATTCGGAAAACTGTCAAGTTGCTCCGCTTCTATTTATCATTCTCCCACTCCCATTCTTACCACTCCCACTCCTACTCCCTCGCCCATGAACATACCAAATGCAACTCTCAGTTACAATAAAACTCTCACATTTCCCTCCTATACTTCTCTAGCTCTCCCTTTCCGCAAATTTTTGCTCACATGATCACCTTTACTTTAAAATTGTGGCCTTTAACCATGACCATAGAATTCAAATTATCGTCTTATGCTTAGCTGTCAACTAATTGGCCGTCTAAGCCACATATTGAAAACTATGAGACAATAGAACTGATAAACGAGATATGCACATACAGAGCCATGTATTCCAAATTCCTCAACTTTTCAATACATTTTTGGTTCTATCTGTTCTGGATTAGTAATTCAATGGACTTACAATCTCTCGTAGCCTACTTTGATAAGATGCATATAAAACACTAATATTTTTCTTGTACGGATCTAAAATATTATCAATATTTGTAAACCGAGTAAAGATATCTAAAAAAGTTTAAATCCAAGCTAACACCCCTTGTTTGACACCATATCCCACATTTAATTCCGGATGCAGTACTGATTGTTTTGTTGAGCTTCTGTGGAAGTTTTTGGGTGCTTTAAAATTTGAATAATGGGCTTTGTTATTCTCAAGTTTAACGTACTTGTGCCTGCAATAAAATCGTATTCATTTATTGCAATTACAAATAAATTTTGTACTTTAAGCTCTTTGGATTTTAATCGTCTGTTCGTCTTGGAATTCGTAAAATTTAAATGAGTTTTAGCCGCTGCACTTTAATTTATAACAACAGCTATGAAACCTCAACAAGTTGTAATGAGCTGCAGGCTTCAACTTGCTTTAATCTGCATTCTGTGGCACGAATTACGCATACGCCAAGTCCAACCTCAGCCTTATTAATACGAATTTCATACGCATTGGGCAGTTTGTTTGTTGAAATATTCTCTTGTTATGATCTTTTGTTGATACCCGAAAAGTCCCCAAAAATTTTGGTAATTTCCAAATGTAATTTGTTGTTATAATACTTGTCCTGTGAAAACAATAAGAAAAGTTCGATTGATACTTCGGAACCACGCCACAGCTTGCCTCTATATGACGTGGTTCTTGCAATTTTAACTAAACTTTTTATATAATATTCAAATCTCTATCAAAATTTAAATTTGTTGTCACTCTTAAATTACCAACTAAGCTCTCGAGTCATTCAAGCCCCTTCAGTTTGTTAAGCACCAAACCCCACCCACCGAATAAGTAAGCGCATTGTGTAGCAAAAGTTTGCGAATTCGTGCGACAAAATTTCAAGCATACACCCACACATGAATATACATCATTAAGGTGCATATCTACATATATGTACACACACATACACATAACGCTATGAGCATCATGATGCCAGTCGCAGTGAGGGGCAAAATATGTCATAATGATTTGAACAACAGCAGAGTGCAGGTCATAGCACATCACCGCGAATAAAGTGGAAGCGTCAAGTTGCAAACCAAAAGTCAGTAATTTTGAGAAGGGTTGCTTTGGGACGTGTGTTGGAAAATAGTGAGCAAATTGTTTGCAAACTAAATAAGGAGCATTGGGTTGAAAAGGGTTGGTTGGTGGGCGAATGAGTTTGCTGGCGGAAGAACTAATAAACGTTGAATGGCGATGAAGGAATTGTGCTCAATACATGTTTACATAATATGTCTAGTATATGTATGGATGTATGTCACTTACGATGCATGTTTGTGTATATTTATTTACGTCAATGCATGCTGATAAATGCAGAGATGAACAGTCGCCTACTGGGTGCAGAATTAATAGCACAGCTGGAAGATAAGTTTCATTTAACTCACTCAAAGTAGACAACAAATGGGGATATTCACTACGTATGTCTATGTATGTGTGTATGAAAATATTAATTCGCATAGACAATGCATACAACTTTATACAATTTGTTGATATGTAGATGAGCCATAGTTTGCATGCTGATAAATGTGGGTTTGCAGATCGGATGTCAAAATGTGTGCGAATAGTGGGGAGGTGCAGAAAAGACTAGCCAGCTCACCTCAAAGGCAGGCGAGAAGGTCAAAGTCAAGTGCTGTAACGACTATGCATATATGGAATAGCCCACTTTCATAGTTTCATGGAAGCTAATTTGAAAGAAGAGTATTCAGGTTGTGTAAGTGTAAAAAACGACGAACGCTCAATGCGGAAATATGTTTCTTAAGACACTTGCTTGTCATTTTAATACAAAAGCTGAGTTACAAAAGCACAATGATGGCATTTAACGGTTTCACAAAGTGAATAGTGGAGAAGGTGCAGATACAGGCAGAGCTAGGAAACGAGACAGAGAGGTATAAGGATAAAGTTTTAGGAAAAGATGGACGTAAAGGTAGTGAAAGAGGTAAAGATGAAGGATAATAAAAGCGATTAGAATAAGGATGACGATAAGGATAAGGATATGGATAAGGATTAGAATATGGATAGGGATAAGGATAACGATAAGGATAAGGATAAGAATTATGATAAGGATAATGATGAGGATATGGATAAAGATACGGATAAGGGTAAGGATAAGAAAAAGGATAAGAACTAGGATAAGGATGATGATAAGGGTGATGATAAATTATTTGCATAAGGATAAGGATAAGTATAAGGAAAAGGAAAATTATAAGGACAAGGATAAGGATAAAATGAAGGATAATGATAATAATAGATATATGTATATGGATAGGAATAAGGATAAGGATAGAATAAGGATAGGAATAAGGATAAGCATAAGTATAAGGATAGGCTAAGGATAAGCACCGCCGTAGTGTACTGCAACATCTTTTTTGCTAGCTGAACTGCTTAAAATAAAAATAAACTTACAAGACAACATTAAGTCAGCATGACCGCTGCCATTTTTTTTTGGGTTATTTGTTTTTGTGATTTGCCATAAACCAAAAGTCACTAAGCAGATTAAAATGCGAAAAGTTTTTGCGAGCTAAAACACTACTGCAGCCATTTTCCGCCTTCATCATCACTGCCAAGTTGTGGCAGAGTAAGTAATTGCTTTGTCGGCTTATGAAATGCAAAATAGGTTGGGAGAAATAGAATAGAATATATACGGAGGTGAAAACGAAAGAGATATGGTTGGAAACTTTTGGCAAATTGACCATAATCAAATCAATGGCATTTGGCACAATGCCTTTGGAATTTGCAAAGTGAGCAGCCATGCACCCAGAAAATTCATGGTTACAAAGTTTATGACCAATGAACAAAGCTCTGCTACTACATAACTTCATATTCACTATGTTGAAACAGGGTAATTTGGAGAAGTCTATAGCTCAGGTCACAACATCTTTCGGGATATGCAGCAAAAATTTTTTGAAGCACTCATAAAGTGTGTAATAAAATTAAGTTAAGCGCTTAAAAGTATATAGCAAACATTTAACAATTCCACGAACACACACACACATACAAACACTGTGGTGGTGGTGCAGCACTTGGCGAAACTGATTCACGACATTATGAATTAGAGATAACTCATACGACATGTTGGACGAACTCCAGAAGGAAAATGCAGTATTCGCTGATTTTTTTTTGGATTTACATAAGAGATTTTTCTGGACAGGCACAAAAGAAGTTAGAGGAATTTAGAAGTGAGGAAGATCGAATCAAATCTATTGGAAAATGACTATCCATCCGAGTCTGCTTTGAACCTGTAATACAAATCTAGATATATTGGAGAAACTTCGTACATAGATCCATCAGAAATTGTAATAAATAGGATTATAGGTCTGATGGCTAGTACTAGCTCGCAAGCTTAAGCTAGCCTTGGAACTTCGGCCGATATTGGCTGACGTATTTTGAAACTGCTTTATCTGATCTTGCTGTGGGTGATGAAGATATTGCGCTATCATTTTATTTTTTTATTTCATACTTCTTTCCTTTCGTTTCGTTGAAAAAACTCTATAGCTGGACACTTCAAGTGGAGGTACTACTAAGTACTTTAACTCTGCCATAAGGTCTGAAGCCGAAGTGGGTGCATGGCGTTATAAATCGGTTCTATAATGAGAAGCGCTACATAAAAACAATCTCATTGGCTGACACAATCAGCGCACTGTGGGCCTTGGAGCCTGTCACACTTGATCCACGGTGATCTTGTTGTAAGTATAGACATGTTCCAATTGACTTGCATATTCCTCGTACATCAGCACAAACTGAATGTAGCTCAAATAATGTAGGTCTTGTGTCGAAATAGATCTGTAGTCGAAATAGCTCTGAAGTTTGGTAATCACTTGAGGGCCGGAACCTGATAAGGTAACTACATTTTTAGCTCAAAGTTAAAAGATGCATGTATGACTATGTAGCTTCTAGTTGCTTTAACCGACCTAGAAATATCCATCAAATGCGTGTCGGTTCATATAAACAGGGAGAGAAACAAAAATTGGTCTTACGTAAAAAAGCACAACATACACGGAAGAGTACAATTTCTTGTGCCATAGAAATCAAAATGTTTAGACTGCAATTAAAAAAGGGCTAAATATATTTTGAGCAGATCTAGGAGCGATACCCATAAACTTATAGCAGTCTGAATCGGTCATTGGGCTATGGGCACCAATGCCGAAAATATGAATACTGAGCTATATGTTCACTGCAGAAGCTGTAATAATAGGTGTACTTTTCTCGACCCAGCATTTGTATGGTTTGCCAGTTAATAAACCCACCCACCAAATGGACTGTACGACAGTTAAGTTTATGAACGGTCAGAAATGAGATTCATACGCTATTTAATAAGCAGGTGAGCACTTGTCGACCCCAAGACCCTCACGGAAGGGGGGCTGGGAGTTTCTAATCTAGAAGATTAAATATGATAATATCAATATCGTTCCTCAGTTGGTCGGGCTATTACCTTTATGGTGCTATTTTTCGGAACGTACTGGATGAATATCCGGTAAAAGACCTTCAACATCGATAAAAGTCCCCTAAGCTTTGGAGGAGTTTTTTTTTGTCGATTTCACATTTGTACATTTAGCCCTTTTTTGTGCCGCTCATATATGGTGCCGTTAAACCAGAACTTAGACACTGTTGTTTGTTTGTATTGTTCGTTTAACATGTTTTGCTAGTCTTGTTTGTCTTACATGTTTTGGTTTTCCTCCTCGTCGTTTTACTTTTATTTGGTTTAATTTATTTGTATTTTTTAGTTTGTTGCTTGCCTTTTTTTAGTTTTGAGTTAAGATTAGTTTTGCTTGTTTAATTATTAATCTATTATTTATTTTTGTTGTTGGTATTATTTTAGTTTAAGTATTTTAAATTTGTGCGCTTTTCTTGTTTTGGGGAAGTCCCATTTTTACTTTATTTTATTTCGATTTTAAGGATATGTTTATAAGCTTTTTTAACGTTAAATTCGAACTTAGACACTTTTATTTTTTTGTGTTTGTTTTCTTAATATTGTTTGTTTTACATGTTTTGCATATCTTTGGATTAATTTGTTTGCTTAAATTTTTCTGCTCCTTGTTTTTATATCCGCTGTACTTGTACACATGGTATTATAACTTTATTTGGATAACGGTTGGTTTTACAGGTATAAAGGAATCGAGATAGATATAGACTCCCATATATCAAAATCATCAGTATCATTTGATTGAGCCGTGTCCGTCCGTCCGTCTGTCGTTCGTAACACGATAACTTGAGTAAATATTGAGATATCTGCACCAAATTCGGTACACGAGCTTATCTGCACCCAGAAAAGGTTGGTATTGAAAATGAGCGAAATCGGATGATAACAACGCCCACTTTTTATATATATAACATTTTGGAAAACACAAAAAACCTGATTATTTAATAAATAATACACCTATAATGTTGAAATTTGACGTGTAGGCTGATATTGAGACTCTTGATAAAAATTTGAAAAACATTTTTTAAAATGGACGTGGCACCGCCCACTTGTGATAAAATGAATTTTACAAATATTATTAATAATTGTTTTTTTTTGTTTTTTGTTTTTTAAATATAGTTGGTAAAAAGGAATGGAAGTAGCAAATTTGCCAGTCAAACAAACCACCGCTGTATAGCTAAATGGTTAGCGCAGCATGCCTAAAGCGTACTGATGATGAAGGCTTAGCACCCTTCGAAATGGATCTATCTGCGCAGCTATGGCAGGTTGTCTGAAAAATTTTCTACTTACTATTCTAAAAACAAAATACAATTTTTCAAATTTAGAAAAATTAAAAATAACAATAATTATCATTAGAAAAAAATTATTGTTCTGGCCTTGAGCTCGAATCGAACCTGAATCAAATATTATTAATAATAAACCAAAATCGTTAAACCTATCGTAACAAAATTCGGCAGAGAGATTGCCTTTACTATAAGGAATGCTTTGAAGATTTTGAAATTAACGAAATCGGTTAAGGAACATGCCCCCTTTTATATAAGAGATTTTTAAAAGGGTCGTGGACGAATAAAATAAGCTATATAGGAAAAACTTCAAATTTAAAAAAACTGGGCGTGTCACCGCCCCTTTTATGACTACGCAATTTTCTATGTTTCGGGAGGCATAACTCGAAGAAAAATTAGTTCAGAATAGACCCATATGTATATGTATTATTGCGCAGCCTTGTAACACTATTAAGCACACAAAACAAACAACAACAGCATTTAAGTGTACAGCTGGGTATGCAATGTCCGGTTTCACCCGAACTTAGACTTCCTTACTTGCTTTCTAATTTTTTTGGTAAAGTTTTTTGTGTGTGTGTGTGTTTTTTTTCTTTATTTTGTTTGATTTTTTTGTTTTTTCGATTTTTGTGCTGTTTGTATTGCTGCTATTGTTTCGGTTGTATGTTTTTAAATTTTCGTTTTTATTTGTTTGCTTTTCTTTTATTTGGTTTGTTTTAAATTTTTGTTTGTATATTTTGCTTGTGTGTTTAGATTTTTGTTTGTTTTTTCATGTAATTTTTTTGATTTGTTTGTTCCATTTGTTTTGTTTTTTATTGTTTGTTTTTTTTTGTTTACTCTATTTTATTATATTTTCTTGCTATATTTTTATGCTCCTTATGCTATTTATTTGTGCATTTTATTTCGTTAGCTTGCTTTAAATCTCCTTAAGGCTTTGGGTTTTATTACTTTTTGATCTCCTTTCATGTTTGATTTGGAATTGAAGTTCTTTGTTTTAGTTTTATGAATTTATTTAAACATACATCTCACTTTTCTCTCATATAAATGCAGCCAGCCGAAAACTCTCTACACTGCCTCATACAAAAATTACAGGAAAGTTAATTTGTAATAAATTATTTAGCCACATATTTGATAATCATTTAGTACAATTCAGTTAAAAGCTCTTAACCATTTCTTGGCTTTACATGTTGCATATTTGTATGCTCTAATCATGACTTTTTGCGTCAGCTGAGAGTTTATTCGGTTGTTTATAGCAACAGTACCTATATATCCACACACACACATAGAAGAACATATGCACACACAGTTATGCATTTGAATATGCTTTCGATTTAGTTAAATCTAGCGCATATTAAATTTAAAGCTTTTATTGTACTTGTTTTTTCTGATTCTGCTGCTGCTCTGCTGCATTTGTAATGTGTCAACTTGATTAATGCACAAAATTTCATTATCGAAATTTATCTTTCGAATTGCACTTAAATGTGCAAATAAATAATTAATTTAAAATATTTTATGCATGAAGTAAACGAAAGGTAACTTGAAACAAAACGCATAAACAATGTTAGAGAATTGTTTATTATTTGTTTATTGATCTGGGTCAATCAATTACATGTCCGAATTTTTTTGCACACTGAGGGAAATTTGTTTCTACAGAAAAATTACTCTTAAATTTAAATCTCCTACAGTCAAAGAAAACGTTCGTCAATTTTCCCCTAATTTTTTTTAAATTACAACTTTTATTATCCCTAGCTCGGTCTGCATTATGACATTTTTTTCCTTGTGTCATAAAAACAAAAAATGTTGTAAATATACAAAATCAGCCGTCGACTGCATTTGAATATGCCGTGGTTATTTTTACTTTGCTTTGGTTTTTATATTTTGAGTACTTTTTACTTATTTTGTGTGTTTTCACACGTTTTATTACCTTTTATTATTACTCATTTATTGTTGTTGTGTGGCACGTAATTGTCACATTGTTACATTGTGGCACGTTCCATTGCCTATAATGGCGCTCACATTGGGAGTGTATATGAAAGTATGTAAGTTAGTATATATGTACATATGTATGGCTATGCACCCATTAACATACACTTTCTCGGTTTTCTGTAGGAGTTTTTTCCGTTTGGAATTCATGACTTTTGCAAGTACGTAAATTGTAGCGAAGTAATAACTAAATGACAGCATGAATTTGAAAATGCATCAAAAATTAGTTCGATAAGGTGACGCGTTTAGTTGTCAATTAAGTTTACTAATGAAATTATTTAATGTATGTGACTTAAGGTTACTTAAGACTTTTCATTAGCTGATACTATTATTATTAAGACAACTAATTGACTATTCACCTTGTAAGAATCCAAAAGTATAAAACTCCTAGTTTTCGTTTTCCAAATTTTTTTAGCTTTTGACTCTACAACCATTAAGACATATGAGCAAGTCTCCTACTCTAGAACACGTAGAAGGTGTAGAATATTTTCCATCTTTCATGAGAAAATAGAAAACTTCTTTCTAGAGACGGAGGATGAAATTTTTAGATATATTTTTAATCAGAATAGTTTTCAACGACCGTGTTATTATTATGTTAATGGCTTTATTTATAACACTTTCGGCCACTCCAATCATGTGTTGTCATTAGTTATATTAGTAATATAATTCTTTAACAATCAGTATATTGTGGGTAAAGCTCATTTAGTACAATGTGTGGAAAAGCTCTTTTTTTATATAAAATAATTCATTTTTTTCGACCTTATAGTAAAACGTCGTAACAGAGACACAATATCCAGCGAAGTAAAATAAAGTCCTCTGTCGGCGAACGAAAATCTTGTTCTTCAAGTCGCTTATCGTACCCACCCTGCTATATGGAGAAGAAGATTGACCATGACAAGATCAAATGAAGCGGCTCTGGGAGTGTTCCAGAGAAAAATTATTCGAAAGATTTTGGGCTTTTACGCGTTGATGACGGCGAGTACTGTAGAAGATTTAATGATGAGCTGTATGAGATCTCGGCCCCACTCCACTGGAAGGACTAGGTGAAAAATGATTTAAATTCCTTTTGTGTGATCTAATTGGCGCCAGTTAACTCAGCAAAGACGCGACTGGCGCGCCTTGGTGGACTGCCATATACGCTTAAACGGTTAAGCTTCAATAAGTAAGTATTCAACAGTTTTATGCAAACTAACAGAATCCTGAAGAGCTAAAGCTTAGGTGCCTTTGAAGATATTGGTCCTAATAAAATCGGTGACATTTCGTAATAACACTTTGAAGTATATAATTGCTCCTTCCGCTACATTTCACATTTTCCTGAAGGCATCGGGAAACTTCTGCTTGTTAATGCAATATGTTGCTAAAGATTTATATGTTCAGGGAAAATGATCGGTGTGAAGTGCGTTTTATGAGGTTATTCGGTTGCAAGAAAAAAGTTCAAATTTTGTTGCACTATGTAATTTAACTTACCACATATATTCGTCTAGTTATATCCATTTATAACTTCAAAGTTATAATAGCACCGTGATGGATTAAATATTGCTTAAATTTATGTCTCAAAATGGTTGTAACATCTTACCTGAAATATTAAAATAAAAAAACTGTAGTGGGTTATATATGTAGATAGTAAGTAAGTACATTAGGCAATAACTGAACTTAGTAAATAAAATATTTTTAACTTGACGTGATACAGATGAAGCTTATTAACTGAAACTTTTTGGCATTCTTTGCCATTACTTAAATTTATTCATCATACCAAAAATTCGTATTGTATGTATCATAAATTGTTTACGTAACTAAATAGAAACATCTAAATAAATTTAATAATAACAATTTCAATAAAAATGCAAATCCCAATAGGCACAATGGCGAAATGATTTTTAAGGTAATAAAAATAAATAAAATTAAAGTAAGGCGCCATAACCTCCGAAGAGATCTAAGGCCGAGCTCTCTCTTCAATTTGCATCGTGCTCCTCTTGATTTTTCCTACAAATTGGCCGGACGGGAACCTACATGTTTTATGCCGACTCCGAAGGCATCAGAAAGGCAGATGAGTTTTCAGCTGAGGGAGCTTTTTGGAGAAATACGATCGGAGCGCTTGCCAGACATCGCCGAGGGGCGACCCGCTTAGAACCAATTTTCTTCTAATGAAAAATCTTATTTCTAAAGTTTGATGTTGCTTTGCGGATTGTTGAACCCAGGGCATACCGGGTGTGGAAGGCGGAGCAACGCTACCATCACACCACGGTGGCCGCCAACGTAATGGTAATATGACCCATAAATACCTTAACTGATTACAAAAGCTGCTTGTATATGATATCAATAAATTTATTGCTATTCTATTGACTTAGATGTGTTATAAAAGCTATTTTGCTACATGTAGTAAATGAAATGTTCGTGGACGAGCATGTTCTTATGAAATTTAGTATTGAGCTGTCCATTGAAAGAAATAGAGAAAATAAAGATATTTATTATTGATGAAGTCATATTTAACTGGAGTTTATTGTTCCTACATAAATGCATTGTGAGTATGTACTTTTCTATTTTTATTACTTTTTTAAAAAAAACTCAAACTTTAACATTTCACTATTAATAAAATAATTAAAAAATATAAGTTTAAACGGTTTTGATGAAAAACAATACTTACATGGAATAATAATAATACTAAAAGCTTGAAAAATAATTAGATAGGTCTAAGTACTAGTCCTTCACACTCCTCATCAATCTAGGGCGTTGATCAGATAATTAAATAAAAGCGTTGGGGCGCATGAAATTTCAAAAAATGTGAGTCGTAGCATGACCTGATAGGTTCAGTTGGTCTTATATATGACTATCAATACAAAATTTACGCGTCCAACGCTTTATTTAATTGTCTGATCAAACGCCTAGATTGATGAGGAGTTTGATGACTAGTACCTAGGACCTACCTAATTATTTTCTAGCTTTTAGTATTATTATTACTCCATGTAAGTATTGTTTTCAATAAAACCTTTTAACTAAAAATGTTTATAATTATTTTATTTTCAAGTTTTAGTCTTTATTTAATTGTCTATTATTTCCCATTTATTTAGTTCATTAGTGTACTCATTATTACAAGGACTCTGTCCTGGCAATTTGTTACAATCGAAGTCCTCAATACATAATCCTTCCAAGACTTTATCGATCTCTGCGCCACGTATGCTTGTCCCTCCTCCATATCCAAAATATTTTGATGTCACTTCTACCGGGCTGCATGTATGTCGTCACAGGTCGCTTACTATTCTTGTATGTATTATGTGTTCAAATAGAGCCAAAATCGGACCACAAATACGATTTTGTGGAATATCTCGATCCTTGCGCCACCTAGCGGCGATTATTATTGCATTGTCGTCGGGTTCTGAACTATGTTCCAAGTTTCAAGCTTGCAGCTTATCGGGAAGTACTTAAATTTCAATTACAAAATTCGTTCACAACGGCCATGCAGCCTCTCAGGTCAACCTAAATAAACACCGTTTAAAAAGGAGCCTTCGTACAGATTATCTCTGTTAATTATATGTGGATGTCGCAATCGTTAGATTCATTTAGAAAATGGTCATAAGTGCAAATAAATTTTGAAATTAGGCACTATGGCCACATACCGGCCAGTTCAAGCTTACCCAACTACGTGTAAATAGTGCCTAATTCCAAAATTTTCTTGCATTTAAGACCATTTTCTTAATGGATCTAACGATTGCGACATGGATGAAATGGCCTTTAAAATTTAAAAACAGTCACAACGGGTAATTGGGTGAAATGTTAAATATTCGGTATGTATGGTTGGAATCTAGTCATATCTGCAGTTTTAAACAGATCACTATCTATAAGCTTAGTTCGTAGATCCCAATGTTAACCCGATGGGTTATGTTAGGTATAACAAGCCGGTCTATGAGGGCGTCACATAAAACTGAAAGAATCCATACTGTTACCAGAAGTTTGCTCAACAACCAAATTGAAAGAACCCTATCAGAAACCAAGACCTATGTTTATAAAATAAATCCGTCAACTTGGCATGAGCTGTTCATTGTTATAGCGCCGGAGTTTTAGTTTGTCCTTAAAAAATTTAAGTACGGATTTAGATTTTTTCGAACTATAAAATAAAAGTCCGATTTAATAATTACTTTCGGACTAAAGAATTGAAAGTCCGGAAATAATTTTTTTAGCATTTTTTTCATAAACGGAATCAGTTTGGGTTCCTGGTTTAATTATCAACTTGTTATCGGTAGCAAAATATTACCGCCGATTATAGGTTTGTTATCGGCTTTCAGTTCGTTTTTTTCACCTTGTTATCGACGGGTTATCGACAGATATGTCATCGATTGTATAATGGAGGTTTATCGGTATCTCTTTCATAAAAATCGATAGCTTTTTGATAAAAAATTGATCACTTTTCGATAAAAAACCGATATCGGTTCATATCGATGACTTACAGTTATGTGATTTAAACATTTTCGATTAAAATCGATATTTCTCGATAAGATAACGATAGCTGTTTGATAAGAAATCTATAGTTTCTTTACGATAACAAATTTTTAACATGCTTATGGCAAAGCATTGAAAGCATATTGTAACGAATTTACTTGCAATTCCCTTATTTGCAATCTTCTGCTAACGTTCGAATCACTAAACTGTTGAATACATAACTCCAATATTGAATAATGGAAAAATGGTATTTATTAAAGTACTTCACAATAACACTTATACTTCGCAACTGATAGCTTGCCTAAATCAAACTGACTGATAGCTCAAATGAAACTGATTTCTCGTCTCCACTGTTGTCGCCCTTTTATACTGTCCGACCTCCTCGTTGCATGTTTCTAGGCTTTTCTAATTCCAGAACTTACTAGTTAGTTATAAATTTCTCAGCTACAACTACAGATGTATAATTTTTATAGCTTCTCTCATACCTCATGCGTTTGTATGTGTGAGCGACAATTCCACAATCACAATTGCATACCTTTAGGAGCATCTCAGATAAGATATATGCATGTGTTTGTGCACTGTTTCTCCCTGCGTGTACGTACATATATGTAGACATAATTTATTGATTCGTGTGTGTAGATACATAATGACTGATCTATGGATGTGCATGCAAGTCACTGTTTAGCATCGGCTTAGAGATGGCAGTGCCCCTTAGTGTTGCTAATATTCGTAACAATATCAATCAGTTTTTCATATTTTGGATAACAAAACGTTAATTTTATAATAACATTTCGATAATTTTTCCATATGTTAACGATAATATTTCGATGATAAATATCTAATTTTAGATAATAAACCGATAATTAGTTGTTAAAAAATGGATAGCGCATCTACTTCGATAGTCAATCGATAACTCGTATGTGCCTCGTCGATAAAATACTTATAGCAAATAAAACCCGTCGATAACAAAGAATTGATAACAGGTCGTCCGTCTTTGGTTTTGACTTCTAATCTTTTCTTTTTTCCTGCTCGATTTTTTCGTTTCTTTTTCCTCCATATTTTTTCTTAAGTAACTTATAGTTTACTTTTAAAATTTTGTTTGTGTTCATATAACAAATGAGGATCTTAGTTCATAAATGCCTGTCTAGCAACACACCTTAGTGACTACTAATAGGTCAAGTATCTCCTCATTGAAACTTTTATAGCTACAAACCAAAAAAAAATATATTTCCCCCTTTCAACTCATTTGCACCAATGAATTTTGCATGCAATATGTAAATTTTTTACCAAACCAAATTAACAGCAGGAATAAACAAGTAAAGGTGTCTAAGTTCGGGTGTAACTGAACATTATATACCAGCGTGAGCTTCAATTGCACATTTTATTTCAGATAAATTACTTTTCTGCGTAACACATGGCACCGCCCGTTTAAAAAATAATGTCTCCCCACTTCCTCTTACAATAAAACTTTATAAGTGAAATATCATTGATTCAAAACTATTTTTTGCTAAGTTATAGCTTATTATTCTAGTCTAAGGCCCTTTTAAACTTGTTTTATATCTAAGTTGCCGTGGTCTTTGACCGATTTTCTGCTATAAGGAAAATATGTGTACACAATTTCATTACGATATGTTAATTTTCCTTTAGGGTATGGCTCCCGAAACATAGAAAATTGCTTAGTCATAAAGTGGTCGGTGCCACACCCATTCTCAAAAATTTTAGTGTTTTCCAATTTAATGTTATAATTCAATTTAGAAAGTAAAATTCTATTGATACAAAGCTCTTTTTCGCTAAGATAAGCTTATTATTTTCGTATACGACCCTTTTAAAAATCTTTTATATAAAAGTGGGCGTGGTCCTTAACCGATTTTGCAATTTTTTTTTCAAAGCATTCCTTATTGTAAAGGCAACCTCTCTGCCGAATTTTGTTACGTTAGGTTTAACGATTTCTGATTTATGATTACTAATATTTGTACAATTGATTTTATCACAAGTGGGCGGTGCCACGCCCATTTAAAAATTTTTTTTTCAAATTTTTATCAAGAGTCTTAATATCAGTCCACACGTCAAAGTTCGATATTCTAGGTGTATTATTTACTAAATAATCAGGTTTTTTGTGTTTTCCAAAATGTTATATATATAAAAAGTGGGCGTGGCTATCATCCGATTTTTCTCATTTCAATACCAATATATTCTGGGTCCATATAAGCTCGTGTACCAAATTTGGTGAAGATATCTCAATATTTACTCAAGTTATCGTGTTAACGGACAGGTGGACGGACGGACATGGCTCAATCTAATTTTTTTTCGATACTGATGATTTTGATTCATGGAAGTCTATATCTATCTCGATTCCTTTATACCTGTACAACCAACCGTTATCCATTCAGAGTTAATATACAATTAGGGAGTTAATCACCATTACGAAACAACTTTGATTGACAGTGACAATTTTGCACATTTACGCTGTGTCACAGTGATTAGCTGTTATGCTGGTGACAACGGCAAAAGTTAGAAGTTTGTGATAATGACAACTCCTACGCACACCACGCCGCAACAAACGACAACTTGTTGCACATTTAAACATTGGCACACTGAAAGAATTTGAAATGCATCGACATATAAAGACTTGCTCATTGACCAAGTAGTAGCCGGTTGCATTACGAGCACGAGTGTGTAAAAATGAAAATGAAAAGGTAAAATTGACAAGTCGTAAAGAAGTCAAACATCAACTGGCAACCAACCCAGTCAGTCAACGACCAAAGCAAGTCACGTCAATGTAAGTCAACTTAAGTATATATTTGAAGTTAGTCAAGCCAATTGAGAAGAAGTAAAGTCAGTTTACAAGCAAACTATCTGTGTGAAGGGTGAAGTCAACCAGTAAGCGCACTGCCGTCATCAGCCTTTTGATATGGCTGATGTATACTGGAAGCGGCTACGCCAACTTCAAGGTGACAATTGTTGCTAACAACAAGGAACAAGTAACAACTTGCGCCCATATCCGGCTTCGGTCTCTCTGATGTTGTCGTAGCATGAAAGAAGATGTGTGAGGAGAAGTGAGGTAAGGCGAGATGCTTGTAGAAAAAGAAGCAACAGCCAAACTTCATGCATAGCTTCACGAAATGGCGTCTACAAGTCGCGCTTTTGGGGGCTTTTGATTCGGTTTGGCGCTTTGACGTTTGAGCAGCACTCAGCGCGGCACATTCTCGTCGGTCGTTGTTCGTTTGTTCTTTAGTACTTGTCGAAACACTAATTGCAACACGTTCTGTAATTAAGATGTGGCAGCAACAACGCCCAACCGAAAAGACCATTTCTGCGTCAATGAATAGGTACTTTAGAAGCAATAGCTGCGAAAACAGTAGAAACACCAACAACAAAAAATTCCGTCTGAGATCAACATTGGTGGTGATTGCTTTGTTGTCGCTCGGCTGCTAAGCTACGATGTTTCAAACGACTTTATACACTCTCGAACTTCATTTAAGACGAAAAAGTTTTAATTGCTTTTAATTTATTTAAGTACTTAGTTACGTTCTCAGACCAAAACAAAAGAATGGCATAATTTCAAAAGCTCTCCAGCTGCCCCAACATCGAGTGAGAAATACGAGTCGCGAAGGTTTTTACGAGTTTGTGTGAATTTTCACCTGCATTAGAAGACAGACTAAATACTTTAGTTAATGCAAGCTCTTGGATATGAAATACAAAATATTTTGTATCGTAATTGACATTGTTTTGGCATCGAACTCAGTACTCTAAGCTTATTTGAATCAGAAACCAAATTCCAGTGCCTATCTTAAAAGTATCGAATTCTCCCACACAAATCGTTCAATCGACTCTGAAACCGCATTTTCAATTTTTTCTTTTTTCATTAAAATCCCTTGCAACAAATTTTGAAAGTGCTGGATCTCGTATGGCTTGTCGAAAAAGAGATCGAATCTACCCGGCGGAACCGAATCCGCAGAAAAAGGGAGGAAACCAAAAAACAGAATCGATACCTATCACAGAATTCATATCCATACGGAACCACGGTCAATTCAGAATCAGAATCAGAGCCTGCAACATAGCTTAATCTTAGTTGCGAATCCGAAGGCGCCACAAGCCGACGCAGCGTTCGAATTCATTCCCAAAGGGAAACATTTGATTGGAGCCCAGGCTGAGTCTGAATACGGAACAAACATTGAAGACGAAGCACGAAACTAAACAAAATCCAATCTAAATTTCAAAGCCAAGTCCGGGGCTGGAACCAAGTTCCAAACCAGCATCGAAGCCAAATACAAAGTTAAAATAAAGTCCCTGACCAGAACCGAGATTCATCGGAACCCAAACTGAATCTTGAAGCATAACTGAAATCAATCTGTAATTACTGGAACCACAGGTCAGATTGAGACCGAATCCCTAAAGAGAGGTGAAGTCTATACTGAGGCCGAATTCGTAGTCAAAGAGGGAGGTTTAGCTAAAACCGAATCCCTAAACAGAGGTGAAGTCTACACCGAGGCTGAACTCGTAGTCAAAGAGGGAGCTTTAGCCAAAAACGAAGCTCAATTTCGGACTCGGACCGGAACTTACACCGAAATAGCAACTAGAAGCTACTCCGAATACCAAACAAAACATGACACTTCAATAAAATAGATGCTGAAGCCTACCAGGACCTGAACACAAAACCAAAGTTAGGACAAATACGATCCTGAATTCAAACTAAAACATATATCGTGATAAAAGCAAAAAAAAATCTATATTATTTCACGTTCAGTGTAAAGCAAAATCAACTTTTTCAACACGTGAGCACATTTTACCACTGTATTTGAGGTCTTTGAAAGGAATTCAATTAATACGTCGAATATGGACGTCGGTTATTCTTGACACCCTTTTCAGATGCTTTAATGAAAATAAGGGGCTTATCGGGAAGCATAGAATGAATGACGGGCTTAAATAATAGGACAATTAAAGCTTCCGTATATTTTAGCCACAAGTTGTGCCATCAAACAGTCTCACAAGACTGTACATCTCCTTAATTTTTCTAGAAAATAAATTGGATATCTTCGGGGCTTTTGAAGTCACTTATGGATGTTTAGATGCTCTGGAGAATATGAAATGATCTATCTAACTTACCGCAATTCATACATATTTCATTTATAGATCGAGCAGATGCCAGCCAAATCAACACTGACTTCTGTCTTAAACCCATATTTGTACAAAGCTTTTAGTAGTGATGCTGGGCCAGCATTTCTTTCTCATTGATAAAAGTTCTTCTCTCTGGATTGGAAGTTATCGATTGGCTAGTTCCAGGCTTCGGTTGAAGTAAATATTTTCATGTAGATAAGACTAGATTTTCTATTGTTTCCTTTCATGAGCCACACACGTAGATGTAAAAACCCATGAATCTATTTTAAAGAAACCGGTGTCTCCAATAAGTTAAAATCTATGCCCAACCTCAATTTCGAAAATATACAACGAAAAGCTAATGATACCAGAGCAGAAGCATTTCAAACCCGTTGTGGCAAATATGCCTCGAAAAAACATAAAAATTGAGCTTTCACTATAAAATTGAAACTAAATCTTTTTTCAGTAAAAATTGCCAGAGGTAAGCAAAATTACAACAATGCAACAAAATAAAGAAAAAAAGCAATAACCTAATCTAAAAGCAACAACCACAAAAGCCTGAGGGCAAACCAAACAAAGATGGTTGATGACAAAAAATACCAAAATATACAATAAACAAACCAAAATCGAGTTTACGTAAGCTGATAGAGCAACTACATTGCGAAACACTGATTTATTTATTACATTACGAACAAATAAAACAACAAAATAATTTTATACCAACAAATGCAGCTATCAGAGTAATACAAACAATACAAAAAACAGATTAAGTAAGGCATCAGCAACATAAAAACCAACAAACAAAAAAATAAGACAATTGCTACAACAAATGCTTTTATAACAAACCAAAGTGGATTAAATTATAGTTGAGTGGCACATGGCAATGTCAGTGTGAACACCACCACAGCTTCCACAGCTTCACGCACCACCCACACACCTAGCGAATTGCCATATCGATTTCAACGGGGATAAAGCACAATGGGAGATATAAACAAAAGCAAAAAACAAAATGTATGCCAAATGTGAAAAAAATTTCTTTTCAAATCGAAAAATTTACAGATCAATGGAACAATAGCAATTATGACAGCAATTTAAAAAAAATCATTATGTACTGAAAGAGCTTTGGCATAGCGAATATGTGACAGAATTTGCTAACCATCTAAGTGTGACTATTAGTTTTTGTAATTTTACAGAATTGTTACAGCGATAAGGGTTACATGTCATCAATTTATAAAAGTTCAACAAAATTTCTAATTGAGACATGACTGGTCTGACTAACAAAGTTCTGACCCGTGACAGAGCAAGGCAAGAATATACGTTCTGATTTATGATAATTATTAGATACTGATAAAAATAAACATATTTCCATAGTTGTTGATTACTAAAAGTTAGCTTTTATAGTCTTTCATTAAATTGAACTGTTAGTTTATTTACGTCGTGTTCACATATAAAGCAGGTAGTCAGTTCTTGAAACGCGTTCAGTAAATGAGTGTTTGGTTTATGACTTTGTGCGCTTCGTTGGCAGGTAGAAAAGCCAGTGATTCTAATTTATTGGTCCTCTAGGAGTTCAGCTGCCTGTTTCTTTTCCGTTTTTTGTACATTATTTTGAGGGTTTCGAATTAAAGGAGGCGGTGTTTTTTTATTCGTTTATTATGCCTCTTTGAAATATTTTGTGTTTCTATATACCCATGTTTTGAGGTATGTTCCATAGTACGCAGAAGTTTGGCAGTATTTTTGGTTTGTTGATTTTTCTTACTAAAATTTCATATATGTTTCCGGAACCTAGTTCTAATTTTGCGACCATATTGCCTTATGTAGCTTTGCTGGTATTCACATGTTAACTTTTATATGCCTTCTTTGTCAGTGAGTCCTCTTCGTTTGTGACGTTATTTAATATTTTTCCTAAGCTGTTTTCATTCTTAATGCAGTCTGAATTGTATGCTTTTATACCTTGGATAGTTCATCTGATATCTTCCCTGAGTATGTTAGTTAGCACTACCTAGGGCGTTCCTTTTTTGAGCTTCCTGTTACTTCTTTTCTTTCCAATCTTCCAAACTCTGTCCACATATTTTCCGTATCCATTGTTTCTGGCGATTGGATATGTCGCAGCCAAATTACTTATTTCGGATTGCCCACCTAATAAAAGATTTCGTAACTTAATGAGCCTAAGATTATCACAAGGTGGTCGGCTGTGGAGTTTGTCCGCCAAATTCAAAGAATAAATTGATTTTGAACTTTTGATTCTTTGTTTTATTTTTGTAAAATTCTTACGAATCTCTTCTTTGAATTTCTAATAAACGACTGTTTTGAAAACTAACAAACAAATTTTGCTGAATATCCTCTTTGTCCAATGTTCACTGAATAAATCATGAACTCAGTAATTGAAATGAATAAAACAATGTATGTACATACATATATGTATATTAATAAAATCAATTTGTGAGCAGACAACACTAATAAAAGCAAATTCATGCACCAATCAATCAACGAAAATTAAAAATTGATTCTAACGGCATTGACATCTCAAAGTCACGAAATAATGAACAAAAATAAATTTGTATGCATAACTGAATCCAGCGAAAAGAAATAAAATAAATAAAAATTGGCGGAAATTTTTATTTTAACTAAGAATATGGATGATAAGATGATGAAATAAAAAAATGGCAGAAATACACTCCGAGTGCTTGTCAAACATTGCCGAGGGGCGACCCCGCTTAGAAAAATGTTCCTCTTATTGAGAACCTTGTTTCTAAAATTTTGATGTTGCTTTTCCCAGGGCGTTCTGACTTTCCAGTTTTCGACATCCTTACAGCCTTGGCTACTAATGCTTTTAGAAAAACAAATTATAGGATCATAAAGATACCCAAAAATGCCGTTTAGTTTCAAGATTTCACAGAGAAATGTAGATATTTGACGAATATGAGTGACACTAAGTGATACTCACATCCCTAGTCTGATGCTAAGTAAATGAAGTCACAACAACAATAAAGCAGACAGTCACTTGTATCTACATAAACGAATCAATCATTATGTCTACACATATGTACGTACACGCAGCTGAGAAGCAACGCATAACCACATGCATATATATGAGATACTCCCGAAAGTATGCAATGAGAGAAACTATAAAATCGTGCATCTGTAGTTACAGCTGAGAAATTTGATAGCTGATGGCCAACTAGTAGATTCTGAAAATGGAAGCGCCTAGAAGATGCGAACGATGAAATCAGAGAGTATAAAAGGCGATACCAGTAGACGCGCGAGAAGCAGTTTTGAGTAAGGCGCTATCTGGCGAGCAATAGCAGTATTATTTATTGTGAAGTACTTTAATAAAGGCCATTTTTCCATTATTCAATATTCGAGTAGGGTTTAGTGATCGAACTTAGCAGAAGGTTGCAAATAAAAGGGAATTGCAGTAAATTCGTTACAATATTAAAAATTTACTTCATTTCTACTTTCACGAATCAATCAATTTGCGTGAATATTTTGGAGTTATCACAGGCCTAATTTTAAAGAAGTTGGCAACACTGATTCAGTCACATAGAATATATCCGAAAACTATTTTTGCATAGAGCATTTAAAATAACAAATAAATAATCTGAAAAGTAAATAATAACCAAAGTGTCTTATATGAAGTCCACACGCCACTTTAATTCGTAATTTACATTCCCATTCCTTATTCGGCTGAAAATTATGGTCCAAATTAGTTAAAATCCTATTAACTAAGGGAGAAGTATATCATTAGAAAGCTACTCGCTTACACAAATTTCATTCTCTTATTTTTATCGAAAAACTACCCAAATTTGAGAAAAAATTAAGGGACGTGTTTGTCACGTGAACTTTCAGTTTTGTCTGTCCGATTAAAATACATTTTTGTGAATAAAATTGGTAAAGCAGATCAATTTTAAATTTTTCACGACTCAACAGTTCTAAATTAAGAAATCGACAATGCCGAAAACAGCAGATATTGGTCACGAAAAAAATTCAGTTAAAACATTGCAAAGCGAATGAATTACAAATGCGCCGGATGCATAAGGTAATTTCCGAATTACATAGAGAATAACTTCGAGCAATATTTAGGCTTCATAAAGCGAATTATTTGAATATTCACAGCACAAAAATTCCAATGTCTAGTAAGTCAATTGAAGATGTGTATATGTATGTATGTGTATAAAAATTTGTGGTTAACCACCCACACTTTGGCGCAATTTTACTCAATTCACGTTGGATGTCCTTAATTACTCCAATTAACGATGAGAAAAAGACTGACGCACAGAAACGACTGTGAAAGGACTACGTTAAAATGAGGTAAAACAAATGTCGTGCTTTTACGTAAATTATTACATTTATATACATACATATATATACGTACGTGCATGCATGTTGTGTACATGTGTGGATTACGATATTTTCAATGACTTGGAACCGAAGCCAAACTGTGGAAAATATAATACAGCAAATCCTCGATAAAAGAACTTTTCAAAAGCAACCCAAGTACTTTTCTCAAATATTTTTTCATTATATTAAATTTTTTTGATTTGTGTAATTTATTTTTTTAAATTTTGCTGATGAAACAGTCAAAGGTGAGGTATGAAGGCCTAGGACGAACATTTTCAGTTAGACACATTTTTATCCTCTATACGGTTTCTTTTCCTTATTGTGCCATATAACGTAGATCGAACCATTCAAAATCAGTAAACTTAACTATCGGCTTAGTTTCGAAATTTTATAACCCCGAAGATTTATTGAGGAGCATTTCAGGGAACGCTTTCCTACTTCTAAACACTTTTGGAGTTACAGCATGTGTGTCAGCCTTGGTGTTTTGCACGAGGATCTATCTGAACAGATCGTATCAACTTGCTTATAGTGTTTCAACTCGAATAAAGTTTAGAGGAGTCCAAAGCACTGTTAACGCAACAAAAAGAGGCCAAAGGTTTACCTACCCAATAATTTTCAAGAGTAATTTGAACTAGTTATTGCACACCTCCTGGGCAGCTCACCTTTGCTATGATAACAGTAATTATATTTTGGAGCGGTATAACTCCGACGAGATTATGTATCCAAATTGGCGGACCTACATGTCCTACGCTTACTCCATCTGCTTGGATAGATTAGCTTTTCGTGCCAGAACTACACTCGGAGCCTCTGCCAAACAACTACAGGACGGCGACTCTTTTTGAGAAACTATTTCTAAATTAAATTGATGTAAGTTTTCAATTCAGGCGAGAGCCTTCGGATGGTTAGACCAACATACTATATCTATACCATGGTGGCAGCGGCATAACTTCTTTTAATATCCAACTGTCCAGGTACAGGTAGAGCTAAAGCTGTTATTGAAATGCTGGGTCATCCCATTCTGTTTCTGTATTGTAGACAAAGGGCTTTTGTGAGATATGGCTATTTGATAAAATGTTAAATCGTTGTCTCTCCTTAGATATAAAAAAAGTGATAAATGGCTTTGTGAATTACTAAAAGATTCGATTGATACTTTCGAAGCTGGAAATAGTTCTCTAGTCTCAAGTCCGATGAAAAGATAGCACCTTCTGCCATCTATGATCATAGCATGTTGTCTAGTTACTCATACTTGCCGTCTGAAAATACTAATGGCGTACTTTCTAAAGAAAATTTTTCTAGAGATGCTATAATAAGTTAATATTGGTATTAAACTGGATAATCGTTGTAAGCCAACTTGGTGGGGAAGATAAGGTCAAGGACTATAAGGTGAGCTGAATCTGTCATTTCAGAAACAGCTTGATGTCGAAAATAGATTTTAGATGATTGACTTTGTCATAACGATAAACTTGGAAACGATTTTCTGAAGATGACACCATGCTGAAGATAGGTTGTCCCCAAATTAGATTTGACGAAGAACGGGATGGAGGAAAGTCGCTTCCAATACACATCTACTATCCCCGCTATTGGAATATTAATACTAAAAGTATTGCTAAGCCATCTGGGGTCCACACATTTGGTCTAGTATGGAGTTTGATATTTTATACAAGCGATAATTTCGTATTAACTAAGTTACGTTAAATAACATTAAATATAATAACCTAAAAATCGCCCACATGGGAGTCACTTTCTGGCTCTTTACTTCAATGAGTCGTGAAATTTGGTTAGCAGTCGCCACGCTTAGTAGCGAAGAGAATGACACTTTGCGAGGTACCTTTAATTTATTCGGCGGATAGGTTAGGTTAGGTTGAACTGGCCGGTCCATGAGAATCTCACATAGACTGATGAGTCCGTAGTCTTACCAGAAGTTTGCTCGTTCCCTCCTCTAACTTGCACTTCTTACATTTGCTCTCACTGACCAAGCCTAATTTAAAGGCATGCGACGCTAGAAGGCAGTGTCCCGTCAGAATACCCGTCATGAGTCTACAGCCCTCTTTTTTTATACTCAGCGTGCTTTGCACACAGAGTATATTAACTTTGATTGGATAACGGTTGGTTGTACAGGTATAAAGGAATCGAGATAGATATAGACTTCCATATATCAAAATTATCAGTATCGAAAAAAAAATGATTGAGTCATGTCCGTCTGTCCGTCCGTCCGTTAGCACGATAACTTGTGTATATATTAAGATGTCTTCACCAAATTTGGTACACTAGCTTATCTGGACCCAGAATAGATTGTTATTAAAAATGAGCGAAATCGGATGATAACCACGCCCACTTTTTATATATATAAAATTTTGGAAAATATATAAAACCTGATAATTTAGTAAATAATACACCTAGAAAGTTGAAATTTGACATGTGGCCACATGTGACCGGCCACTTGTGATGAAATGAATTTACAAATGTTATTAATCATAAATCAAAAATCGTTAAACCAATCGTAACAAACTTCGGCAGAGAGGTTGCCTTTACTATAAGGAATGCTTTGAAGAAAAATTACTGAAATCGGTTAAGGACCACGCCCACTTTTATATAAAAGATTTTTAAAAGGGTCGTGGACGAAAATAATAAGCTATATCTTAGCGAAAAGAGCTCTGTCAATGGAATTTTACTTTCTAAATTGAATTATAACATTAAATTGGAAAACACTAAAATTTTTGAAAATGGGTATGGCAATTTTCTATTTTCGGGAGCCATAACTCGAAGAAAAATTAACATATCGTAATGAAATTGTGTACACATATTTTCCTTATAGCAGAAAATATTTCCAGTCAAAATGGACGGGATCGGTTAAAGACCACGGCAACTTAGATATAAAACAAGTTTAAAAGGGCCTTAGACTAGAATAATAAGCTATAACTTAGCAAAAAATAGTTTTGTATCAATGATATTTCACTTATCATGTTTTATTGTAAGAGAAAATGTGGAGACATTTTTTAAACGAGCGGTGCCACGTGTTATGTAGAAAAGTAAGGAGTTAGAAAAGAAAAATTAAGTTTTTGCTTTAAACTCAACGGCCAATACAGCTCTGAATAAGTACAAAAACAAAAAGAAAAGTAATTTATATGAAATGAAATGTACAATTGAAGCTCACGCTGAGTATATAATGTTCGGTTACACCCGAACTTAGACACCTTTACTTGTTAATGATAGAAGCAACTTTGTTAATCTAAGGTTGTAAGCGTACACATAATCTTCGACACTTTACAGCCCCGCGCTTGAACCCACGCCTTTCCCGCTTGGTCGAACATGTGCACCTCTCGCCTTCGCTTAATCTCTCCCAGTCTAATTGGGACGTCTACGGAGCAAGCTTCAAGGGATGCGCCCTTTTTAGCTAGTTGATCTGCTTTTTCATTCCCATCTATTCACATATGCTCTGAGGCCCAATATAGATGTAATCTTCTCCCTGTCCCGATTCTCTCCACGAGCGCTTACACTCTAACACGCATTTAGATGCTGTGCTATGCGAGAATTGTGATATCTTACAAAAGCGTTGGCTATGGTTTCGAATACTTCTTAGTTACGCTAAATATTTGCTTGTCGCTTTTATCGAAGGCTCACTGTACTTTATATCACATTGCGCTATTAACCTTCTACTTTCCCATTGCAGTTTATTTTATTAATGCAGACAAATATTTCCGTAACTAATTTATCAAGGTAGCGCAATGAGCACAAGTAGCAATGTATGTACGACGATGTGTGTGACGTAAGACATGATACCTGTGGGATTCTACAGGGTTAACACAAATGTACTCATGTAATCATGTAATCATGTACCATCCATGTACTGTGTACATTTTAATTGCTTTGGCGTAACGATTTTTTATCTGACAGTAGCAAAGTGGTCATTAGAAATGTGAAATAAAACAACAACAACAAAAGAACGTTGAAAGAACAATTCACAAATAAAGAAGAAAATTCAAGTCCATGCAACTTCATTAACGCACAATCTCACATAAATTTTCCACCTTAATATGGCAAGTAACAATTAAATATCATCAAAGTTCAGTGGGGCGTTTGAGTCTTAAAAAATACAATGGAAAAATGTTTCAAACAACAAATACAAAAAATGCGTTGGTGGGTAGTACTTTGCTTAGCCGCACATTAAAAATGACTTTCTGAAGCGAAACTGACTAACAATTACAGACATTAATAAAAATGATGACTAGATTGCGTTTTGGTTTAGAATTGATGGCATCGGAGCGTTGAAGCAATGGGAAAAGTGGTGGTTGGTGGCAAGTTGTAGTAGCGATATTCAACAAGTGTGTAAAATAACAACAATGTGATTGTGGAATTCTTATATAATATGGTTGAACAAATTTAGAGGAAATGACCAAAATCTTTCGAAAAAAAAATTTTTTTTAAATTTGGTGGGTGAAAAAATTAAAATTGAATAATCACAAATAAAAGAACCGCTTTTTTATTCGCTTTGCTAATAAATTGCGTGTAATTAATCTAACTAAAAATTGAGTTAGATTTTTGATAGATGATGTAAATGTGTAAATTGTCATTAATCATAAATGTTTATGTAACTAATCTGCAGCAAAAAGAATAAAAAAGTTAGTTTTAAATCAGAAGTAGATAAATTTAGATGCCTACACAAAATGCAATCCACGCATTCCGTTTTTTTTTAACAGTTCCGAAGTTGAATATTGAGTCAAAATATCATTTTATTAAAAAACCAATAACTTAGAGCTCGTGCATGTTGACTATTATAAAAGCTTAGTGCCACATTTGTATGCGCTTCGATTATGTTTTGAAGGGGACTGTATTTCATTGTACATTCCTGGACCATTTTAGGACTATTTCGGGACAGTTTTGAGAACTTTCCGGGATAAATTCAGAAACACTTCAGAATTATTTTAAGGATCATTTCAGAACTATTTTGGTGTAGTTTTTTTAGCTCAGGGCCAATTTGGAACGATTTCAGCATCACTTCGGGAGTATTTTATAGTATTATTTCCGAAAATCTTCAGACTGTTACGTAGTCACTTCAGGATTGTTTCCGGAATCATTTCGAGACTATTTCACGATCTATTTGGAACAATTTTAGGACCACTTCGGGACTATTTTAGGCATTACTTTGAGACAGCTTCAGGATCATTTCGAGACTATTTAGAAAGCATTTCAGGAGAGAGTTACAGGATCACTTTGGGGTTATCATTCGGCATTATTTGAAGATTATTCTGGATTAATATCGAAGTATTTCAAAATCACTTCTGAGGACTGTTGCAAGATCACTTCGTGAATATTTTAAAGTATTGATGATATCTTTTTATAGAGTTGTAATAAAATTTACTCACTCGAACTTGTTTACGGCTACCTCCGGTGTGCCACAAGGTCAATACTTTTTGTAACTAGTTTTCCGTTTGACGCTGATGATCCAAATATTATCTCTACCTTATTTATTCATTGGAACAAATTGAAACAGCATTACATAAAGACGGACAGGACGACAGCTGTTTCAGTTACACCGTTTCAGTTACACCTCTTCAGTTAGACTTCTTCAAAACCATTCTCTCATGCCCTCTCTAGCATATCATATAACTACTATTCGGATAATGTTTAATCTGATCTGGACAATATCGCTGTATTGTGTAGTGCCAATAATTTCCTCTAAATGGTGGGTTTCGTATATTTTCTCCAAATCGCGTGGGCCCATTCCAACTTTGTATTTTATCCTCTCCACTCTTAAGGATATAGAGGATTTAGTGATAGTTTTCGACAAGAAATTTTTTTCACGACAAATTTGAATTTTACCATTGCCAAGTCATGTTCAAATTCGGCGTTTATCCGATGTTTTGGTTCAGGTTTCACTGATCGCTATACTCTGAAGTTATTCAGGGCGTTCGTTTGTTCTTTGCTTTATGTAGAGACCGTATCGTGAGTGCGAGGCTTGAGCGGGTACAAAAAAGCAGTGATTTAAAATGTTCTATTACTCTGCAGTTTTTATTTTTGCTATTGCTCTGGCTTTGAACACATACAGAGCATAGCGCATGGCCGTAGCATTAAAGGTGACATAATTTCTGATGCTCTGCTACGAGATATGTTGTGTTTTAGGGCGAAGCAAATAGAAGAATAAAAGCTCCATGCAAAATTCTATTTGTAGTGGAGCGAGAGCAAAAAAAAACAAGTAAGGAAGGCTAAATTCGGGTGTAACCGAACATTACATACTCAGCTGAGAGCTTTGGTGATAAAATAAGGGAAAATCACCATTTAGCAAAATGAACGTAGGGTAACCATGGAATGTGTTTGTACGATATGGGTATCAAATGAAAGGTGTTAATGATTATTTAAAACGTAGTGGGCCTTATTTCTATAGGTGGACGCCTTTTCGAGATATCGCAATAAGTGTGGACCAGGGGTGACTCTAGAATGTGTTTGTACGATATGGGTATCAAATTAAAAGTATTAATGAGGGTTTTAAAAGAGAGTAGCCCTTAGTTGTATATGTGAAGGCGTTTTCGAGATATAGACCAAAAAGCTTCTGTCGGGTACCGCTAATTTATTTATATATGTCATACCACTGAACAGTATTCCTGCCAAGATTCCAAGGGCTTTTGATTTCGCCCTGCAGAACTTTTTCATTTTCTTCTACTTAATATGGTAGGTGTCACACTCATTTTACAAAGTTTTTCTAAAGTTATATTTTGCGTCAATAAACCAATCCAATTACCATGTTTCATCTCTTTTTTCATATTTGGTACAGAATTATGGCATTTTTTCATTTTTCGTAATTTTCGATATCGGAAAAGTGGGCGTGGTCGTAGTCGGATTTCGCCATATTTTATGCCAAGATAAAGTGACTTCAGATAAGTACGTGAACTAAGTTTAGTTAAGATATATCGTTTTTTGCGCAAGTTATCGTGTTAACGGCCGAGCGGAAGGACAGACGGTCGACTGTGTATAAAAACTGGGCGTGGCTTCGACCGATTTCGCCCATTTTCACAGAAAACAGTTATCGTCATAGAATCTATCTATCCCTGCCAAATTTCACAAGGATTGGTAAATTTTTGTTCGACTTATGGCATTAAAAAGTTTCTAGGACGAATTAAATGAAAAAGGGCGGAGTTGCGACCATTTTGAAATTTCTTTTATCTTTTGTATTTTGTTGCACATATGATTACTGCAGTCGAATGTTGACATCAGTTACATTTCTATACTGTATAGGACATTAAATTTTTTCGTTAAAATTTGACTAAAAAAGAAAAATTTTTTAAATGAGGCGTGTTCGTCCAATATACGCGATTCCGCAAATTTTTGTTTACAAGACATCATAGTAATAGGCGTAATCGTGCCTACCAAATTCTCATGCTGTCTTCATCGACTGCCAAATTACAGCTTGCAAACTTTTTAAATACCTCTTCTAAAAGTGGGCGGTTCCACGCCCATTGTCGCAAAATTTTTCGGTTTCTAAATTTCTTCTATTTTGCGTCATAAGGTCAACGCACCTAATACCAGTTTCAATCATCGCTTTAAAAAATATATCGGTCTTTTGTACGAATCTCGCACTCTCGGTGTCTTAGTCTTTTCTTTTTTTTTTTTTTTTTTTTTTGAAATTTTTCGATTATCGAAAAAGTGGGCGTAGTTTGTAGTCCGATTTCGTTCATTTTAAATAGCGATCTGAGATGAGGCGCCAGGAACCGACATACATACCAAATTGTCATCAATCTCTCTCAACAACTAACAAAACGGAG